>PVLA01000708.1:176922-476046 GCA_004027455.1 Hydrochoerus hydrochaeris
CAGTCACAATCAACATAAATCCACACCCAGACACATAATAATTAAGATCTCAGACATACAGCATAAAAACAGAATATTAAAAGCTGCCAGAGAAAAGACACAACTCACCTATCAAGGAAAGCCCATTAGAATCACAGCAGACTTTTCAGCACAAACCCTCAAGTCAAGAAGAGCTTGGAGTGAGGTATTTCAAGCCCTGAAAGAAAACAACCTTCAACTCAGACTGATGTACCCAGCAAAACTTTCATTCAAATTTAATGGAGAAACAAGATACTTCCATGACAAAGAACAATTGAAGAAATCCATGTCCACCAAACCAACCCTAGAAGGAGTACTGAAAGACATACTAGACAGAGATAAAAATGACTACAATCCCCAAAACAACAACAGAAAGAAACCACCAGGTAGGATAAGCAATTAAATAAGAGGAAAAGCAGAAAGAAACAACTGGAACATAACATGGCAAAGTCGAGCCAGTACATGGAAATCCATATGGAGAATTCTCAGAAGACTAGGATTGGAAGTCCCTTTCAATCCAGCTATTCCCCTCCTGGGTATTTTCCCCAAAGAACTGAAAAGTTCATATCACAGTGATATATGTGCACCCATGTTAATAGCTGCACAACTTGTGATAGCTAAGTCCTGGAAATAACCAAGATGCCCATGTGGATGAAAAAGATGTGGCATTTTTATACAATGGAATATTACTCAGCTATAAAAAAGGATGACCTTGAGGCCTTCATAGGCAAATGGAGACAACCTGAGACTATCCTCATTAGTGAAATAAATAAGAATCATATTTATAAATATCATATTGTGTCTCTAGTGTAAAAAAGTAAATAAGAACTACAAGAGTAATAAAACCAAAATGTTTAATTGCTATTGTAAAAAAGAGAGGAAAAGAAAGTGCTCTAAGGGATATAACTGCATGTATGTTTGAGAGTGTAAAATAGATGACCATATTGCTGAATCTTTGTTGGATCTTTGAGCAAAACTGTTTGTAGTCTGACTGTTTGAATATTTACTATGTACACTTTAACTTTGTAACTTGAACAACCACATCCAGGATGACAGTATGTAATTTATAAATTACTGATTTCTTAGTGGGACTTTTTCTAATTCTCCTTTTTCTTTCTTTCTTTTAGAATTCTGTATTGTTGCTACCCTTTTTTCTGTTTTTTTTTCTTTTCTTTAAATAAAATTTTAAAAATGTATAATTGCTATTGTAAAAAAAGAGGAAATAGGAAGTGCTATAAAAGATATAGCTGCATGTAAGTTTAGATGTGTGGGATTGATGACCATACTTCTAGGTTCTTGCTGGATTGCTGAACAGATCTGTTTGCACTCTCACTGCTTTAGTGTCCAATTTGTGTGCTTTAATTCTGTAACTTGAATAACTATTTCTAAAAGAACAATATGTAATGTATGAACTAGTGATTTCTTACTGTTTATCTTCTTTTCTTGAAATTCTGTAATATTTCTACATTTTTCCTGGTTTTTTTCCTCTTTAAATAAAAAAAAATGTATAATTGCTATTGTAAGAAAGAGAAAATAGGAAGTGCTATAAAAGATATAACTGCATGTATATTTATGTGTGCAGGATTGTTACCCATATTTCTGAGTTCTTGTTTGATTGTTGAACAGATCTGTTTGCAGTCTCACTGCTTGAGTGTCTATTTTGCGTGCTTTAATTTTGTAACTTGAACAACTATTTCTAAAAGAGCAATATGTAATTTATCAAGTAGTGATTTCTTACTGTTTATGTTTTTTTTTGAAATTCTGTAATATTTCTCTCCTTTTTCTGTTTTATCCCTTTAAATAAAAAATTAAAAAAAAAAAACCAGCTGGGTGTGGTGGTGCACACCTGGAATCCCACTATTTGGAAGGCTGAGGCAGAAGGATCGCTGTGAGTTCAGAGCCAACCTGAGCTTCATAGCAAAACCCTGTCTCAAAAAAGATAAGTAAATAATAGTAAATAAATAAACAAAATAAAAGCAGATGATTTAGCTGAAGAAGGGGAAAAATGAAAGGGAGAGGGAGGGGAAGAGAGAAAGAAAGACTATGGACAAGTAGCAGGTATTTGCAAGGGAAATTGATAGATTCTGCTAGCCTGGGGCTTAGCTATCTGTAACATGACATCAGCCCAGCTTGGTACTGGACCCAGAAAACCAACTTATCTCTCCAAGAGTAACTTCTGTGTTCTCCTTCTCCTTTCAGAGATAAACCCCCCACTTCCTTTTTGTGCATGGAGTCCTCTCCAATCCCAAGACTCCACAATCAGCCAAACCTCCATCCCCAGCCCCCAGTAAACCTTTCTGGTTCTTCTTTGCACAGTTGGGTGCTCCTTCAAAGCAGCGGTTAATACTGCACTTTGCCCACCTCCCAAACTCTCCCCCCAGCCAAAACTGATAAAACTAGCAACACTGAAACCCCTTGCACGCCCTTTTCTGCAGCCCTTGAGGGAGTCAACGCAGGAGATGAGAACACACTACAGCTACGCTGGAGGTGTATTTGGTGAAGGCGAGGCCTCAAGATAAAGACAGAATGACCAGGCCTACATATCTCCCTGAGGGATAGACAATAATGATCAATATTCTAAGTGGGCATCGGTCACCCAGGTGGGTGACCAGGGCCTCCACATTCATCTCTTCCAAATAAAGATCCTTGTTCTTTCCATGTACACTTTTTGTGAATGATTGCTATGTGACCTGCTTCCATGTTGGATCGATACTACCTAAGCAACTATACTTGTAATCTTACTGGTTGATCATAGTGTTGTCCCATGTTGTACCCACCTCATGATTTTGCTCTATAAAACTTCCTTTGAGAAGCATTCAGGACCCCTCCTGCCTCTCTCAGGAGTTGTTTCTCCTTCAATAAAATTTCCTGCTCTTCTGTTGTTCTTCAGAATTCACTCTTTGATTTTGGGGAACACGAACTCGGCATATCAGACATCTAGCAGGTTGGGAGTTATAATATTTCTCTACATGACTTGGAAGTCCTGTATCAGAGGGGCTCTTGCTTCCACTCTGTGTGTGTGTGTGTGTGTGTTGAGACAGGATCTCGCTATGTAGTTTACACTGGCCTTGAGCTCATTACATAGCTCAGATTGGCCTCAAACTCATGGTGATCCTCCTGCCTCAGCCTCAAGTGCTGAGACTACAGGTGTGCACCATCACACCCTGTTGGGAGCCATTGAAGCTGAAGATTGATCACATGTGTGGGGCTAAAGCAAGTAAGTCCAGAAAAAACAGAAAGACCAAAACAAGCTATGTAAACAAGTTATTTCAGCACCAAAAAGGCAAGGGGCCCAGGCCTGCCAAGCAATAGGTTGCTAGGCAGAGGGGCTGAAATTGGCATCATCTTTCCTAGTATATAAATAAAGGTGCTGCTTTGGTTGAGCAGTTCCTTTCCTCCCATCAGAGAGTAAGGGCTCCACCTGAACCCAGCTTTGTGTTTTCTTTATTTTTCTCTTCCTCTAGTGGTCCTTAACCCCAAGAACCTCAGGAGCTGCATTTGGGTCACGGTATATGATGCCAGAACATGGACGGGGTAAGAGATTGAGGGCGAGGGGACACTTCTCATGTGTGCACAACTTAGGGGGAGAAGTGCATTAGTATAGGTCAATAGTCATCCCTGGAGTGTATTGATATTGGCTTCATCGGGTATAAAGAGTGGGGCATTGAAACTTCCTTATTCTCTAGGGCTAGTTATAAATGGGCCTGAGAGAAACCCCTTCCCCTGAAAAGAAAAAAGAAAAAAAAAAGAGGTATATTGATTATATCAGCTAACTATGGGACAAACTTATCCAAAAGAATCACAAATATATAAGAAATTGTTTATTGCATGCTTGATTCCAGTATTTACATTCCTTCTGTGGGTCTGGATTAGACAGGGTCTTAATAACCTTAAGCTTCTTGAGACAATTACAAGGGAACTGGCTCCAGGCACTGCTTCAGAATCAAGTCCCGAGCAGGTAAAAGTTGGCAGCATGACCGCCACCCTGATAACTTTAACTGAGGCACTAACTGTCTGTTCAGCAAAACCTTCAACTATCTGTCCAAAGTGCAGAGGACAGTACCATTGGGCCACTCGATGTAAATTCAAAACTTCTAGCAGAGCCTGTGGCAGCCCTGCCAAAGAGTAGGGGTGCAAAGGCTGAGACAGCTTCCCTGAGAGGGCCTGGCCCTGCTTAGCCCGGCAGGCTCCTAACAGTTGAGGGATAATATTGTCCTGATTTGTGGTTTGCTGATTCCTGTTTACAAAATGCCCTTACAAAAGACAATTTCAAATAACCAATACGACAACAACTAACCTTTAAAACTTCTAAAAATTCAACATTTGGCTTTCACTAGCTGATAATAGGCTGGCTCCAGCATATCACTGTCTCACTATGGCTTTGAGGTGGGTCTTGATATCTGGTAATGTAAATTCTCAAACTCCATTGTTTTTTCAAAATTGTTTACTACAGGGGTACTTGTTTTGAATTCATGATTAATGTAACTCTGCACTTATTTAGGTCCTTTCTGCTTTCATAAGACAATTTTAGTTGTCAATAGACGGACGCTACACAAAATTGCTAAATTTCTTGCGTTTGTCTCCAGAAGAAGAAATTGTAAAGTTTTACATACTTGGGAGGAAGCTGAAAAACAGCTTAGAGCAAGACTAGGGAAAAAACAAACCAACACAAATCCAGCTGCCCTCTACAGATTTTAAAGGGTTACTTAATAGAAACTGCTGTTTCTGCTCCTCTCACTACTTTTCACAGGCCCCCAGGCAGGGGAGGGCACCAAAACCCCCACTGAGCCTGGAGTCTGGCCCAGGCTAGGAAGGTAAAGAAACAATGTTGCTTGTTTCAGTTGCAAGGAGAAATCAGGGTTATGGTTCAGTCTACTCCAAACACAATTCAAATCTCCCTAGATTACTGTATTGCTCAATTGGTTATTCCTTTGACAAAAATTGGAAAATCTATAAATAAAGAAAGGTTACCTAAGGATTTTGGATCTTCTAATACTTCTTAGAGAGGTGGGACAGGGCTCTGGCCTGTCCGAGCCACCCTGGTTTTTCCTATCACCTGTGCACATGCTTTATGCATCAAAAGTTTCCACTGCACCAGTGCTCAGATCCCCAACAACAGTGGGGCCTCCAGCCCAGCGCTGGAGCACCACCTACATGTCACAGGAGAGCCCAAGGTACCTAAATGTAAAATGTAGTTTCCATTTTCTTTATACCTTATCACAAAAATTCTTTATAATCTTCAGGTCTAAAAGTAAGCTAAATGTGCTCACAATTTAAATTTTAAACAAAAGGGAGAGTTCACCTCATAATAGATTTCACTTGGCAGTATATACCGTTTAAAATATTTAAATTCTAATAAAGATGTAACTACCTCAACAGAAAGATAATGCAATCAAATAAAGGCTAAAAAGAGTCCGCTGGAATGATCTTCACACTGGACAATAAAAACACCCAGTCCAGTGCTAATGTGGGGTCGAGGGTACAATTATGTTTTTTCCAGGAAAAGCTAAATGACCTATCTGGGTGCCAGTGTGTGATGTCCAGCTACATCATGGGCACAAACCCAAGAAAGGAGTTGATCCTTCCTCTGGAGAAGCCGATACTCAGTCCTATGACAGTGATGCCTTAGAGACCATGCCACAACCAATAGAAAAAGATGAAGCTAAAACTAACCTTAATTCTCAAGACATTTGAAGAGAGAGAGAGAAAAAAAATAACCTTAATTGACCCAAGATGCCCAGGAGATGGTAACCAAAAATGAAAAAGTTCCAAATAGATGATAGAAGTACATGCTAAGTCCTATGACAAAAATATGTTAACTATAGATAAGCTTTTGTCTTTTTCAAATTCTTTTATAAGAGATCTCTGCTAATTGACCTATAACAAATCTGACTAGTCTATTTAAAATTACAAATTCTACAATTGTAAAAAAAATTGTGTAATTCAATTTGGCTAAAATATATTTGAATACACTGATTGTGAAAGATATTTGTAAATCTGTGCATCTGTTTTTCTGTTTGTCCAGTCTGTTAAGCTGTTGTTAGAAGTTGCTGAGCTAGTGAGCAATCACACAAGTACCCATACAGGAGTGCCCAAGGGGCATGGAGCACCTGAGAAACGCCCTGAGGGCCTGGGGTGCTGGCTGGTGACAGGTGTTTTAATCCTGAGGACACTGGGTGTAAGAAGCTAGCTAGTTTAACAAAGGGGCATGAAATAGCCCCCAGGAACTTGGAGAGTGTTTGTGGATACCGACAACTCTGTGTTTGTTTCTATGTCTGTTTAAATCTGTACAGATTGTCCATGTTTGTCCATTTGTCTGTTTGCCTGTTTGTGAACAGCTGTTCTTTTGATTTTGAGCTCAGAAATTTTCCTTTTTTCCTTTCTTTTGCATTTATAGATCATTTAATCAAGGTTTATTTTGAGTTATAAAATTGCAAAACATGCTTCCACCTGGGTTCCCAGTTAGACAAAATGATGCTAAAATCAGTTGTGTAAATGTAATATACATTGTTGATTATCATAACTTGAGAGTTTCTCATTGTTCAAAAATAATGTTAAATGTTATGATTGGAGTTTTCTTAAGAAAAAATTATTATAAAAATGGTTAAACAAAAATCCCTTGGGGTTGGGATTGTTGGAAGGGACTTCAATTGATGAATAAGAAAGTGGCCACCTGGTAACATTTTACCAGCTCTTTTTCTTTGATTGGAGGCCCCAGTGATCTCCATAGCCTTATGGGAGACACCACAACTAAAGTTATATAAATGTTATTGTAATATGTTCACATTGGTCATCATCAAAAAAATAATACAATAAGGTTTTTGATTTAAAAATGCATATACAAAGGTTTTCATATGGTTATGACAAATGATTGTTGTTAACCTCATGGTGTATTCATATATTCATGCTTCCAGATAAACAGATCTTTAAAAATGTAAATACAGAGTGTTTATGGTGACAACTTTTGTTTCAGATTCAGACCTCTGCCTTCAACAAATGCTTATGAAATCTACATCCCACTAAATGTCAACAAGTTAGATAAAATCTAACTTGGAATTATTAACCAAAAAGGAGAAATTTGATGTCAAAATAAAAATTCAAGTGTGTTACAAAATGTCATCATGGTTTTTATGCTATAACATTGTATATGGTTTGATTTCTAATTTTCTGTGTAAAATATGTAACTGTTAACATCCTACAGGTATTCAAATGTTAAAACAGCCATGGTTCTGCATCCACTGATAGACCTTGAACAATTTGTTGTTCTTACGGTTTGCACTAAGATGCTAAAGGAAAAATCCCTGTGGTTTCTGTCTTTGTCTTTATGGCAGCCCAGATTGGATTGGGGAGTACACCTCTATGGTATAGAAGTTTAATGTTCTTAATTGAGAAAAATATTAATGCAATCTTCCTTGTTTTTACAGTAATGGATTCGGCGGTTACTTTGGATCTATCACTTGTCATAACTGGCTGCTGCTTGTCATCCACACAACACCAGAATTTTAAACAAATGGGACTGATGTCATCTTGAGTGTTTTATTTTGACCATGATTTATTTGGAGTGGAGGCATTATTTTTTAGGGAAAAAAACACATGTCATGTAGGTTGTCTAAAAATAAAGGGCATTTAAATTCATTTGAGAGAATGCCTCTTAGTTTAACACATGTATAAACTAAGTCCATTGTAGTGTTTGTAGAGAAGATAGACCACTGCTAAAAAGCATAAGGCTGTCTTCAGATAACTTCTGCAGTGGAAACTACTCCTGAGACTGGAACATAAGACAAGAATCAAAGTGTTAATTCTGAATTGCAGTGAAGGCGGGAAGAAGACTTTCATAGCAGTGCCAACATTTGAAGTGGAGCCTTATTTCATCACCTGCAATGGAAGTAGTTAACCCTGGAAGAGATTACCAAAAGAATAAAAAGACTTAACTCAGTTGGAAGTAAAAAAACCAGCCATGGTTGTTGAAAAATAATGGTTCTATTTTATGTTGTAAGATGTCTGATATTTAGGTAAGATGATAATGTTATGCTTCTGCCTCTACTACACTGTACTGTTATCAATCTTTTCTTCTGGATGTTCAACAACTAAGGTTTATAGATCAACAATTAGTGAGACAGATGGGCTAAGAGGACAGCCAGTATTTTGGCTCTAGCCCTCCAAGGTCAATGAGAACCCAGGACATAAGAGAACCTCTGCTGTGTCACCCTATACTTGGCAAGTCTCTGGTCTTCTGATCAAAAAGATTGAGAGACCATTGAGGAAAGTAATCACCTGTGTGTGGTGTGCCTAAGGAGAGTCACCAGGAACAAAAATCTCCCAAGCTTTCACAGAAAACAACTTGATCAAACAATGACTGTGACTCATATGAACAGCTGACACTGACAGAAAAACTAAAATGTGCTGTAGTTGGTTCCAAGGTATTCCTGAGGAGACTTAACTGACCTTGATAAATTACAAAAATTGATTGTGTTTAAAACAGGTCTCACCTTAACTTGGTCTTGAACATCCTGCAGAAAACGTACAACTACTGGAGGTATAAAACAATGCTAAAGTAATATGTTATAAAAGAAACTCAAATCACTAATACCTTTTGGTAATTGCCAGCTACACTAGTAGCTGAGCACTGTAACAGATTAATGGATTGCTCAGGTTTTCAATTGCAGAATGCAGAGACTTAAAATCTTTGGACTGCACCTAAAATAAAAAGATCTACAGAGCTCTCCAACACACCTCCTGCAACTTCAACTGACTACCCGCCCTGTGCAACAACAAAACAAAAAAGAGGGATATGTTGGGCCCATTGAAGCTGGAGATTGACATGTGTGGGGGTAAAGCAAGCAAGCCCAGAAAAAACAAAGACCAAAACAAGCTATGTAAATAAGTTCCAGCACCAAAAAGGCAAGGGGCCCAGGCCTGCCAAGCAATGGGTTGCTAGGCAGAGGGGCTGAAATTGGCATCATCTTTCCTAGTATATAAATAAAGGTTCTACTTTGGTTGAGCAGTTCCTTTCCTCCCATCAGAGAGTAAGGGCTCCGCCTGACCGCAGCTTTGTCTTTTCTTTATTTTTCTCATCATGTTGCAGACCTTAACCCCAAGAACCTCAGGAGCCACATTTGGGTGCGGCAGCACCCAGGTTTGCTTTCACTTCTTCACTGACCCTACTTACGACCTGTTCAGGTAGGTGTCATTGTTAACTCAATTTTAATGCAACACAGTGAGGAGCAGAGAACTCCAATATGTTTCCCCAGATCAAAGCTTTTCTGTGGAAGAGTGGTGATTCAGCTCCAAGCAGTGCGACTCTAGAACATTCCAAATCAACAGAAGGGAAGTGACAGCAGCAGGGCATTGAAAGATGCAGGACACAGCGGAGAGTTAGCAGGGGGGCCAGACTCCCACAGCAAGCACAGAGGGGGAGAGAGTGAGGTGGGGCGCAGGAGGGTGTGCCTGCCTGTGGTATGAGAGTAGCAAAGGAGCCTTCTCACTCTTGCAGCTGGCTGAAATGAGGCAGACGCAAAAGTCGCCAAGGAGATGGAGAATCCAGTGTCAACTACCAACTACAGGAAGCCTGAGGCCCCCGCAGCAACACAGGCTTGGAGGGAAAGGATGACAGGAGACAGTCTCTGAAGGGTCATCCATGAGTACGAGTGAGTGAGTTGGGTGGAGGACAGCAGGGGACTGAAGAGGGCAATAGCCATCAGGAAATCAGATTGTAGTTGTGGACACATGGAAGCCAGATAGCTTGCACTGGGGGCTTTTCTAAAGTATAACTCCCCGGAGTTATTTTAAAATAGCAAATATAAGCCAGGTGTGGTGGTACATGCCTGTAATCCCAACACTGAGGAGGCTGAGGCAGGAGGATCACTGAGAATTGAGACCAGCCTGGGCTACAAAGTGAGCTCAAGGACAGCCTAAACTGCATAATGAGACTGTCAAAAAGACCAAAAAAATAGCAAATATAAGTTTATCACATAGGTTTTTTGATTCTTTAAGGTATAAATAAGTATCATTTCTTAAGCAGATGGGGAAACTCACCAGATGGTACAAGGAAGCAGCAGCCATGTGAGATGTTGGCAGGGCTGCACCGCCACCCTGTGGTAGAAAGGGGACATGCAGGATGCTCTCCCCTTGTGATTAAAGCACCCAAAGTTGCCCACTACCTCCTCTGGCTGTGTGAAGAGTATGATTACATGGCCTTGGACATAAACTCTCCCCCTGTACCATCTGATTCCCCTGGAACTAGACATTCCAGGCCTGCTCGCCAGCCTGGCATCGTGAGGAACACTTTTCCTCCAAACCAGCCTCAGGTAGACAGAGCTGGCCAGGCGACAGGAAGGGTGCTGGGCCTTGTTTCCCTCTCTCTTCCCTACTCCTCTGAAGCCAGGATGACCTGCAGTTGACCTTCCTCTCCACACCGAGCCTTTCCCTTCATCCCTTCAGTTCTCTGTTCAACCAGGCAAACAATCACCAGGCACCTAATGTGAAGCCCTGAGCCAGATACCAGGGGCCCAGAAGTGAACGTGCTCCCAGGCCCAGTGATTGACACTGTCCTGGCCTGGGATGAATGAAGGAGGATGGCAGTGCTGCGAGAGAGGTGCATGGCTGAATGAAGCCCTAGCAAGGGCTGTTCTCCACAGGCTTGGGGCTCTGGGAGCTTCCTAGACAGATTAAAAAGGTTCCTCTGTTCCTTTCAGATGCTGCTCCTGGGGCTCCCAAGAGAAACTCAGTTCCTCAATGTGGTGATGCATGCCTGTAATCCCAGCAAATGGGAGGCAGAAGCAGGGCGGTAGCCTCAAGTTCGACGCCAGCCTATCCTACAAAGCAAGACCCTGTTTCGAAAGAATCAAAAACAAAAACAAAAACACATAAGATAATGCCCAGGGAATTGGGTATGGTGGTGCACACCTGTAATCCCAGCACTCAAACTGAGTGCAGGAGGATTATTGTGAGTTTAAGGCCAACCTGGACTACATAGTGAGTTCAAGACCACTTTAGGGGCCAGGGATGTAGCTCAGTGGCACAGCACCTACCTGGCAAGTGCAAGGTCCTGAGTTCAATTCCCTGTACAAACAAGCAAAAGAAATTAAAAAAAAAACACAAAACCTGAACTACATAGCAAGACCCCATCTCAAAAAAGCAAAACAAACAAACAAATAATGTTAGGGATTCATTTAAATTGTTGTATGGTTCATGAACTACACAATTTTATTTAAGGATAGTCGAGTTGTTTGCAGTTTTAGACTACTACAAATAAAACCTCTCAAAATGTTCATGTATAGCTTTTGTGTAAACACACATTTTTATTTCTGTAGGATAAATACCCAGTAGTGAAATTGCTGGGTTGAATGGTTGATGCATGAAGAATTCCATGAGAAACCGCCGAAGTGTGTTTTGCCTCCCATCAACAATGAGAGATCCAGTTGGTCTGCACTCTTACCCACATTCAGCCTTAGTGCTGTTTTCCTTGTGTGTGGGGTACTGTGGGTTGAGCCCAGGGCCTTTGCACTGAGCTATATCCCAGCTTGTTTTCATTTTGAGTTTGCCATTTGTACTTCTTCCTTGGCAAAGAGTCCAATAAAGTAACTGACCCATTACTGTGGTTCTAAAATGTGCTAACCCCCCCCCCATGCTTCTTCTGTCTTACCCTCTCCATTTCACATTCATACCTTGCAGGCATCAGAATTGGTATCCACAGTGCCAGTCTCAACATATTCAATACCAAAATTACCATCCCACAACCAATCTTGCCCACCCTGATGAAAGAACTAACACTTAGGGATTTTGTTATATGCTAAGCACTCTTCTAAATTCTTTACATATATCAATTAATTTAATCTTTACAGTAGTTCTAGGTGGTCATTACATCTATTTTTACTACCTCCATCTGACATGGAAAAATGAGGCACAGGGAGGTTGAGTATCTTACCCAAGCTTGCACAGCTGGCAAGAAGGAGCTGGTAGGGCCATGCTAGGCCACTCAAGAACCATCTTTAATCTGTTGTCACTCTTACCTCCCCACAATCAGCTAGGCCTGGAGTTTTTGCCTCTGGAATATTTTAGTCCATTGTCTTTTCTTTTATTCTGTGATTGCCACTCTATTTCAGATCTTTTACCTGAATCACTGCACCTTTTTAACCTCTTCCTTACCCTCTTCCTCCATTTTTTTTTTTTTTTTTTTTTTGAGACAGTCTTGCTGTGTAGCCCAGGCTGCTTGGAACTCCTGGCGATCTTTCTGCCTCAGCCTCCTGAGTGCTGGGATTATCAGCATGTACTACACCACCACACCCAACTGGACACGATTTCTTTCTGTTAAACCACAAGGTAATGCACTCTTCACAAAATGTATACTGGAAGATGAGCAGAACTGGTTTTTGAAATTCAGATTTACATACTGAATAAATATCATCCACATCTGAACACTGTCTCTTATTAGCAGCTACTCTGTGACTTATAGAAAAAAAATATGTAAAACCTGTCTGAAAGTTCTCAAATGTCCAAAAAAGTTAAAAAGGTTTAGAATGAGATAAAGTAAAGTCACCAATATTCCAAGACTCCATTTAGATACATTATTCAACTGCCCATAGTTTACAAAGTAATGTAACCAAACCGGTAGGGGAACAAAAATTTGGTAATACTGAGTAATTCTTCTAAAAGCATTATTCTAGTAACCTTTTGATTTAAAAGGCATAAAAGAAGACACCCATAAAATAAGGTGTTTTAATCCCATGAGGAGGAACTTCAGAATGAAGTCTATACTTCTGACAATCTGAAGTGTAAGGTAATGGTGGCATAAGGAAACACTCAGGAAAGATTCGTCTACATACAGGCAGGCTGACATTGGAATGATATCAGTGAATATCTGAAAGGGAAACTGAGCATATATAGGGTTTTGAGACTGAGGCTGGAATTTCAAAGAATCTCAAAGAATCTAAATGAATTGTTTGAGTTAAAAGCTGTGAGGACAATCAGTGCAGATACATAGAGTATCATAGGGGAGACTGCAGGTTCTGTGTTAAATTTTTTTATTCGCCTTTCTTTTCATTTACCAAGGGCAACCTATTATTTCCAAGGGAGACCTGGGGTCTCAGGTCAGGCCAGACACAAAGTACTTCCCAGAAGTGCAAATAATCCAATGTAGGATTCAACAAAATTAAGCTGGAATAAAGTGACTGAGAATGAAAGGCCCAGAATAAAGAATGAAAGGCCCAGAATACTGCTAAAAATACCAGTAACCAAGTGCACTGAACCTTCAAGGACCTTTCTCTTAGGAAAACTTGATTTATGAATGCACTTAATGGTAGTGTTTGTGGAATATATGTGAGGCCTGAAAAATGCACACTACACAGAACACACACACACACAGAAAACTTGAGAGGTTCCTACCAGAGTATAAACTGCTGAATATTATGGTTGTGGTGTAACATGGTGGAAAGCCAAAAAAACAACTGCCTATCTCCCCAGTGACCACTTCCTCTTCTTCCTCCCCTCACCCCTGAATACAATTTCCTCTTTCCCTTCCTGCGTGGGAAGAAAACTTTGCCTGTAGCCAAAGTCCATATAAACCCCAGCTCCCTTTGTCTCAGGAGTGAGGAGCCCTATGAGTTGTGCACTTCCTCAATAAAGACCTCTTTTTCTTTTCATCTCTCTGTTGCACCGGAAAACATAAAAATAATGGCACCATTGAGTTTATTCATTATGGCAAACATACCGCTATGTTAACAACAAGGGAAACTGAACTTTGCACTACTGTGAATTTTTTATAAACCTAGGAAACTACGGACATAGTGGTGCACACCTGTACTCTCAGCACTTGGGAGGCTGAGGCGGGAGACTAGCCATAAATTTGAGGCCAGTCTGGGCTATGAAGTGAGTTCAAGGCCAGCCTGAACCATCTAGTAAAACCCTGCCTCAAAAAAGACCAAAAAACAATCAAACCTAGGGAACTATTTTAAACCATAAAAAGCTTACTCCAAATGGATATGGCAGCATGTACACTTAGTCCCAGCCTCTCAGGAGGCTGAGGCCAAAAGTCCACTTGGGCTGAGGCATTAAAGACCATCCTGAGCAACACAGCGAGACCCCCCACCTCAGAGAGGGAGTAAAATGCTTATTCAAATAAAATTATACAGTTTTATATATTAGCTTTAAAAAAACTTGATTTACAATGCTTTTTTTAATAATGCTTTTTTTTTTTTTTTTGCATACGTAAAAGTTGTTAGCAGCCCAGTTCCAAGAGAAATCCCGCATAGCAAGTTTGACACCCAGAGTCAAAATACGTGGCAGGCTTTTTTGTAAGCACTTGAGAAGATAGCGGAATTCTGAGGAGGAGCTATTTCCACGCACTATACCCTCTGTGGCAGTGTCATTAGGCTACCTTGCTTCACTGTGGGGGTATCTCTGGAAACAACTGTGTACACAGCCATGAGTACAAACAACTGTGGCTCCTTGACCCTGTATTTCTGAAGCTTGAATTTTCTTTCTTTCTTCCTTTTCTTTTTCTTTTTTTTTTTTTTTTTTTTTTTTTCTTGAGACAGGGTCTCACTATGCAGTGCAGGCTGGCTTTGGCTCACTTTGTAGCCCAGGCTGGTCTCAAATTTGCAATGATCCTCCTGCCTCAGCCTCTTGAGTGCTGAGATTACAGAAGTGCACCACCACACCTAGCTGGAGCTTGGATTTTCAACATACTCCATAGGTATGGAGTTTATCTGGATATGAACATCTCCAGAATAACGAGACCCTTCTGCCAATCTTGTTGTTCAGACACATGGGGAAGTTGATGCATGCTCACCACTTGCAGTTCCAGTTACAATTGGCTCCCATGGCCCTCAAATGCTTTTGTTTGTGTCTTTTTTGAGACAGTCTCACTATTTGGTCAGGCTGGCCTTGGGCTCACTTTGTAGCCCAGGCTGGTCTTGAACTTCCAATGATACGCCTGCCTCAGCCTCCCAAGTGTTGGGATTATGGTGTGCCACCATGCCGGGCTTTGAATGCTTTTTCTTTGATACAGATTTCTTTACTTCTGGGTTCTGTCTCCACTCATGACTGGGAGCAGACAGAGGCCTTGGCAGCCACAAAGAGAAGTCGTGCGCAACACACCACACTAGGTCCTTCAGCCACAGCCATCACCCTCCAACTGCTGCAACTCCAGCCCAGCAGGGCTAAGAATTATTCTAAAATTTCAATCAGGGTCTTGCCATATTGTCCAAACTGGGTTTGAATTTGTACTCCTCTTGCCTCAGCTTCCCCAGAAACTGGGATTATAGGTGTGTTCCTGCCACACTCTTTTCTCCTCTCTCCCTCTCTCATTTTGTTCCTTCTCTTTCAGTCTCTCCCTTTCCTTTATTCCCCAAGGTGCTGGACTGAGCCCAGGGCTTCACACATGCTAGGCCAAGTCCTCTACCACTGAGATAGATCCATAGTTTTTTTTATTTTTTTGGTAGTGGGGATTAAACTCATGACCTTGTGCTTGCCAGGCAGGCACTTAAGGCACTGAGCTAAATAAATCCTCAGCCCTAGATCTATAGCTTTTAAAATTATTTTAAAATTGATAAAGCTGTATTAATTGTGCACATGACATTCGCAAATGCAAACTGACATTCACATTATATATTTGTTTTGCTGTGCTGTAGTTTGTCCTGCTGGGGACTGACCCCAGGGCCTCAATTATGCTATGTAAGACTGCTACCACTGAGCCATATCTCCAGCCCCTCTATTGTTTTGGGTTTGTCTTCTGTTTTTTGAGACGAGGTCTCACTATGCAGTTCAAAATGGCCTTGAATTTGTGGCGATCCCACCGTCTCAGCCTCTTAAGCACTGGGATTAACAGGTGTGCACCACGACATGCTTTTTGTTTTTGTTTTTTTTTTTGAGACAGGGTCTCACTATATACAGCAGTTTAGGCTGAATTTAAACTATGGGGTCCAGGTTGGCTTCAAACACTCAGCAAACCTCCTGCCCCAGCTCCTAAGTGCTGGAGTTATAGGCATATAATTTCACATGCTCAAAAGGAGATAGACCTTGATGGAAAAGTTTTATTCAGTTAGCTCTAAAGAAAATGGAAGAACCTTCTATTACAAATCTCCACCTCACTTTGGTTAGATATGCAAGATTTTTTATTGTAAGTAAGAGAGGAAAGGGATATAATGAGATAACAGATAAGGACAGGTCCTTTCATCTTTGGTTATTCTCAGTTCCCTGCTGCCTTTATCAAAACAGGACTTTGACCCCCAGGGCCAGCATCTGCATATCCCTATCAGATGGAAGCATGTTATTTTCTGTCCACCTTGAACTGAAGAAAAGCGCAAAGTTTTTTTGTTTTTTTGGTCTTGTCTTTTTGAGACAGGGTTTCACTACGCAGTTCAGGTTGGCTTGAACTCACTGTGTAGTCTAGGTTGGCCTCAAATTCACAGCAGTCCTCTTGGCTCAGCTTCCCAAGTGCTGAGGTTACAAGTGTGTACCACCATGCCCCACAGAAGTTTAAAGTTTTTCTTTTAAAGTCCTAGTTTTTAAAGATCTATTTAACCCTCTGAATTACAGTATGGCACAAGTGGCCACTAATTATCGCCACCTGGCTTCATTATTTTATCAGAAACTTATAAAAGTGATAAATTAACCCTATAATTCTCCCATCCATAAAACATTTTTTATTACCCTGAAGTAGTTAACACAAAAGAAAGGATAAGTGCTTCTCTATATTAGCAAATATTTAGGGATGGCCAGTTTCTGGCATTCTCTAAAGGTGATTGTATTGGTTACTTTTCTCTGGTTGCTGGGACAAAATACCTGACACCCAAAGTTAAGGAGGGGAAAGGTTTCTTTAGCTCACAGTCTGTGGAGGTTTCACACCATAATCAGCTGGCTCCAAGTTAGGGTGGTGTGGAAGAAAAGCAACAATTCATAGTGGTGGGAAACAGCAAAAGCAACAAGAGCACAAAAGGAGGAGCAGGCAGAGATGATTCTGTCCCTTCTATTGTATGTAGGCCACATCCACCACTCACACCCATCATCCCAGCACTGGCCCATGAATTAATCAGAAATTCTAGAAGCCTGCTGCTTCCATGGCTGCATGAAGTTTTAGGGGGAATCTAGACACAAACTGTAACAGCGACCAATTAGATATTTTTAAAATATAATCACAAATTTAAAAATTTGACTTCAATCAGCTGCAGTTATAATTGTTACTGCTGTTCACATTACCTGATCTTTAGTCAGGAGCAATATCCAAAGCAGGTCCCAGTCTCCTCTTGAACCTTCCTGAGTGACAGCTTCTTTGCTTTCTGGCATGTTATTAGGTTCCAAGCTCATTTTGTACATTTTCTGCCAAAGATCTGTCAGTGCTATTTCTTCAAGACACTCAGTGTAGCCTGGGCATCATCACATTAATTGCCTCCTGGTCCCTCTATTCTGCAGTCCATCTCATCATTCCCTTGCCCAAGGTCCTTAGAGGCCATGTTGCTCCTCCTACCACCTCCCCTACTGCGTAACTGTTCACTGACCGACCCCCTTGCTTCCATTTCCTGTTAGTCTCAACCCAGCAAAATTTAAGTTTGCAATTTCCTGCCTACTCCCCCAAGTCACAAGTCTTACTTCATACTAATTCCTCAGCCAGAAACCTCCAATCCCTCTGCCTTTCCTAATCTCTCAGCTCACTTTGACCCAACTTTCTCTTAGCTCAGGCATTATCTTCAGAGTGCTTTTCCTGACCCATCATGTCAGGATGCACACCCACTGCCATCTCATGGCCCACTGTGCTTACCCCGCTCACACTGTGTAGCTCTTAAGCAAGAACTCTCAACCATCTTGTCCTCAATGAGGGGAGTGGGTAACCCCAAATGATCACCATGTTAGCTGGGAGAACACATGGCTCTTTTCCTATGGGTGAAGCTGCTGTTACCCTCTTCAGCGTAACTAGTCATTGGTGAGAGGACAAGTGTGCTCACTCTCCTCCACTGGATATGAAGAGCTGGGGTGGGGAAACTCTGCTTAAACCTCATTTTCCTTCCCCACTGCCATTATAACCATAGTCACCAGGTAGGTCACAACAGAATCATGACAACCAACTCAGGATGCACTGTAGTGTCACCCACCTAAGGTAACAATGAAGGCAGGGACCTGGAGACTGAATGCTTGGATTCTTTCTGGACAGAGATCTGCCACTGCCAGCCACAGTGACCCTTGAAGGAACTAGTCAAGCATAGTTAATTGTAGGTCCTTTTTGGGACTTAATATCTTCCTAGGTGACTAGGACTAATAAACAAGGTCAATCGCACAGTGTGACACTTTAAGCACTCAAAATACGTTGTGCCTTGTGCCTGCCCCCAGAGCAAAGATAAAACTGGGCATTAAAGTCTTTTAACATAGGCTGTCACTCAAAGTTAACAAAAGTGAAATAACCTAGTTATACTTTCCAAGTTGAAGAAAATAGCTCTACTTGTTTGGCATGGGGACATACAGAGTTCAAGCAGGTCTACTGGGAGAAATCTAGATAAACCAGTCAGAAGAACAAATCCTAACAGGAAGGTCTGTGTCTACAGTGATCTTGGCAACTGGAAGGCAAATGTACCAGGACTGAATAGCCTTACTGTAGTGTAAGCTTTGATTTATAATCTCTTACATAAACTCTCTACAAGGACAATTTTTACTTACTGATGCACCTAGAGTACAGCCTGCCTATAATGGAAAAATGCTTGCAGAATGAGTGCTTCTGATCTGCCTCTCTTCCATTTGTATTCCCTTTTGTTTGTCTTTTTGAGATAGGGTCTCACTATGCAGTTCAGGCTGGCCTTGAGCTCATTTTGCAGCCTAGGCTGATCTCAAACTGGCAATGATCCTTCTGCCTCAGCCTCCCAAATATTCCTACTTTCTAATCTATGACCACACACCTGAACCAGCTGCATCTGCAACTGTCTGTCTTCACAGTATGAGTTTGAGAATGTGGCTTGGGTTGAAAACAAGGAACTAGAAAAGAAAGTGAAAATTAGAGTGATACTTGTATATTAAAAATCTGTTATGCATTTATTTGTATAGCACTTTCTTTATATGTCATTCTTGCCACTCTCTCTAAAGAAAAACTCCTTTATCCCAAAGACAACCTAAAGCACTGCTGGGGAACCTGTGTGCATGCCACAGCCGGCTGCATTGTTGAACCATCACAGCCCCCAAGTAAAGGTGGGGGAGACTAGAAAGAGGCCCAGGCCATAAATGAACAGAGAATCCCAACATTTGTGGTGTACTGGGGCTTACAGCAGGAGCCTGAGTGGGTGGAGCCCTTGTTTCTATCTACACCCAGAGTACTCGATCCAGTCCCGCTCGCAGCCCACTAACAAGCTGCATAGAACCTCAAGCTCCATGCCCAGATGTGTCCTTCCTGATTTATCACTCACAAACATCAGGAAAGGTTAAGGAATTTTCTTTATTTTTTACAAATTAAAACTATGTAGATATCATATATTCTGAATCAAAAACACCTGTCTTCACAGTATGAGTTAGAGAATGCAGCCTGGGCTGAAAACAAGGAACTAGGAAAGAAAGTGAAAATTACAGTGATACTTGTATTAAAAATCTGTTAGGCATTTACTTTTAAAGTACTTTCTTTGTATGTTGTCATTCTTGGCACTGTCTCTAAAGAAAAACTTTATTCCAAGCAAAAGAGCACAAGAGGTGGAGTTTGGCTTCAAGATTCAGATTTCAGGTGGTGTATTTCAGATTTTCAGGCTTGGCAGAGAATCACCAAATTTATAGAGAGCTGCTAATGAGGGCTTAACAGGAAGGAAATCCATTTAGTAAGTTCTTAGGCCAGAGGCTAGAGGCAGCAGCTAAGTCAAAGGGCAGCATCCTCAGTGGAACTGAGCCACTCCAGAAGTTTCACGATGGCTTAGTGACACAGCGCACTGCAACCAGCAGCCTATATGTCAAACTGTGCACTAGGTTCTAGCGGGAAAAGCCAAAAATAGTATCTCACTGATAAAATGTACCTTCAATAGCCTGGCCCCCTTGCATTAAAACCCAGGAGTAGCCAAGGCCATGACTACTTCTGATGCTGCCCTTTTGTGTAAGCTGACTGTGGTAGCCCAGAGGAAAGAACTGGCGATCCTCCCATTAGGACTGCTCATCCACACCTATAACCACAAAGCTGTAGGGAATTGGAGCTCTTGCAAGTTTGGTCACCAGGCTCCTACCTGCAGCTCTCCGGAAACAGGTGAGCAGATCAAAAATTAAAGTGCATCTGTAAAATGAACATTTATCTGCTGCCTTGAATCTCTGGCCTGACATTCCCTTGTGTCCAGGTGGGGATAGACAAAAATGTACTGAAGGGCTTGTAAGACATTGCCTCCCAAGTCATAGCATGGCCACACTTGTCTGCACAAGGACCCACTCAGTTGAGGGGATCTGTCCTTCACTGCCCCCCAGTCTTTATCTAGGTTTGTCTGACAAAGATTCAACCATTCCTCTTCCTTATCCTTCCTCTCTTGGAACCCTTAGTAACAGCCACCAGGTGGAGGCCACTCAGTAATTAAGGTGATAACCAATTTTAGAAATCAACAACAAAAACAATACAAAAAAGATCAATTTGAACATTCTGTGTTGTCTACCTTGCCATTCATACTCAGCCTTTTCATAAATGCGTGATAAGACACAGTCGTCCCTTTCTGCTGAAGTCCTCCTACCCCACAAATGGAAAGCACATTCCCTGAGGGTCAGGCAGAGGTGAGAAAGGGAATATATACAAGCCTACACTCCCTTTGTGATGGCAAGGAAAAGGGCATTTGCCCAACAAGCTTGAGAAGCTCAGAGGAAGCAAAACATCCAACAAAGAGGCTCTCTGCTTTCTTTGTAGGGTCAATAGCTCAAATATGAGCCTATGTTAACCACAGGGCCAGTGAACTTCTTCCCAGTAGAAAACACACTGCCCAGTCCCACAGGAACTGTGTGCAAATCAAACAATGTTGAGGAAGGGTGGGCTGAAGTGGCTCTATCAAACTGTGGCCCACTAGATGAGGTTCAGTGGGGCCATGGACTCCTGGAGTTTGCTCCCTCGGCTGGCCCCACTCCTCAGAGATGGGCACACAACAGAGCAGAGCAAGGGCTAGCGATGGGCTGACAAAAGGGAGAGAGGAAGAACCCCAGGAATATGAAGCCAAACTCCAAACTATATTCTGCTAGTCATTTTTTTTGATCAAAAAATTCAAAATAGAGAAAACCACAAAGTACAAAAGCTTTTCTGATGCCTTTCATTATCATAGAACACGCCACCTGTAAAGTGTGCAAAGAGGAAATGAAGGGTGGAGGGAGAGAAGCCAAACTGGGAAAGGCTGGATGGTCATTTCACTTCTTCTCTTTCTTCTTATCCTGTAAGTAGAGAAAAAAAAAAAAAAAAAAAACACCCAATTAATTTTTTGTATCTGATATATAAACTCAAACTCTTAAATGACCTTTTGGTTAGGGTCTGGAAGGCACTTGGAGATTAACCACAAGAAAGACCCGCTCAGTTCAGCAGCAACTGCACTTCAACCAGCTTCTATGGGTGGCTCTTACTTAAAGCTGCTGATGGACTGATGAGAAAAAAAGGCAGCTGACCCAGTCCCACATCAGGAGTACCTGCATGGGCTGCCAGACCACCTTTGGCTACTCAAAGACACCACAGCACAAATCCCAGCCAGCTCAGGTCCTAGAAGTCTGTCATAAAAGAGCAAAACTAAGGCCACGCCACCAACTTCTCATCAAGACTGGGATGTGCTCTGTGCTAGAGGGTGAACATGAATCTTCAGCATAAGCTGACACTTAGAAACAATCTAGTCCAGGGACGTGCCAATCTCAGATAGAAGTGCAATGTATTAAAGGATAAAGGGCTGGGGATTTAGCTCAGTGGCATAAGTACCTGCCTGGCAAGTGCAAGGTCATGAGTTCGATCCCCAGTACCACAAAAAAAAAAAAAAAAAAGGATAAAGATTGTCCTGGCCTGATGGAAAATGGGACATCTGCTTAGTGCTCAGCTCAGCTGTGTAGAGCCCAGACAGAAGCATCAATCCTATTGAATCACCCACCTCTATCACACTGCGTTGGCTTTGAGTTTCAGAATAAAGTCTGCAAAGAAAACCTCATGGCTTCATTCATTCCCCAACTCCTAGACTGTCTGCTATAGAATGATTTTTTTTTTTTTTAATTTTTTGGTGCTGAGGACCAAACCCAGGGCCTCACACTTGCTACACAAACATTCTACCACTAGCTAAATCCCCAGTTCCTAAAATGGTTCTTTGGAAAAAATAGGACTAACAAATTAGTAAAACTGGTCTACTTCTTCAGGGTACTATGGCACATATCTACAATCCCACCCAGTTTGGAGGCTTAACAGGATTACCAATTCAAGACAACCCTGGGCAATTTTTTTTTTTTTTGGTACCAGGGATCGAACTCATGACCTCAAGCTTGCCAGGCAGGCGCTTAAGCCACTGAGCTAAATCCCCTGTCCTGGGCAATTTAGAAGAGCTGCTCAAAATAAAAAGTGCTGGCAACTGTAGCTCAGTGACAGATCAATTCCCTAGCATGTACAAAGACTATATTCAATACCCAATACTGAGGGAAAAAAAATTTTTTTTTGTCTTTTTGACAGTGTCTTATATGCAGTTCAGGCTGGCCTTGAGCTCACTTTGTAGCCCAGGCTGGTCTTGAACAGTCTTCTGCCTCAGTCTCCCAAGTGCTGGGATTACAGGCATGTGCCACCACATCAGCTTAAGAACAAATTTTAGGTTGGTGTGTCACTATTATATGACATCTTCAGTAATTAAAGTCAGACCCCAGCCCTTTTTTGAGACAGAGTCTAAGTTGCCAAGGCTGGCTGGGCTTGAGTTTGTCACCTTCCTGCCTTAGCCTCCTAGAAATTACAGGCACCCACTACCACATCCGGTTTATAGTATTTTTTTCTGAGTCACAATTATCTTTATAGCCTTTTAAGTTCTTCATATAGTAGACTGTTTCTTATTGGCACTGAAGCTCTTTTTCCTTTGATATTAATATCAGGGTTTCAGAAAAAAAATGTAAAAGGATTGTTTTGTTTTTGTTTTCAGACAGGGTCTCACTATGTTGTTCAAGCTGGCCTTGAACTTACTATGTAGCCCAGCTGCACTCAAATTCATAGTGATCCTGCTGCCTGCATGCTGGGATTACAGGCTTGTGCCATCAGATCCAGCTAAAAGGATTATTTTCACTTGATGCCTGTCCTTCTTTCCTTCCTTCCATTCTTTAGTCTTTGAGACAGAGTTTCCTATGCAGTTCAGGTTGGCCTTGAACTCCCTTTGTAGCCCAGGTTGGCCTCTAAAACTCAGTGATCCTCCTGCCTCAGCCTTCCAAGCACTGGGCCTGTACCACCATGCCTAGCCTTGGTGCTTTCTCTCCAGATAATGGCTTCTGGTTTGCTTCTTGCACAGTGAGCTGCCTTAACCTGGAAAGTTTACATCTGAATTATACACAGATACTGAGCTCAAAGCCATTCTCCCAGCTATGGGTTATAGGCTGACTAACCTTCTCATTCATTGCCAGGATCATCATGAGTTTTCTGAAGAGAGTAACAAAATCTAAGAAGAGATCAATGCAGTGCCTGAAAGAGAATGAACCAGGTTACAAACTCCATTTCTCACTTTCTTTAATCCACAAGTCCAAAAAGTAGCAAAATATAAACCCCACATTCACCCACAAGTCAGCTTCTCTAACACTGTGCCCCAACTAAGGAAATAAAACTCTGTGGTGTGTGGGGTCCATTTCAAGTCAAAGAGAGCACATGGCATAAAGAGACTGGGCTTTCAACTATGCACAGGCCCAAGTCTAAACCTTAACTACCTATTAGTTATGAGACTGAGGATTACTACACTTAAAAACTGTGTACATCTTCTTCACATTGTTAAACACTTTAACAATACAGAAACCATAAAAAGTAAAAGGAAAAAAAAAGTAAAAGGAGAAAAATTCCACACTACCACATACACTCCTGAAGGCTGGCCACTGAAGTTTAGCATGCTTCAACATAATCAGTATGGACCAGTTCTCACACTCACCAGATATAATCCTTATCTCCAAGTTCCGCTTTTTCAATAATGAGTTGAGTATCAAAAAGGACAAAACCACACATGACCACCAGTCCCATATACAGGTTTGCCTAATAGAAGAACAAGATGAAGTAACCATAAAGTAGTTGTAGTACAGAAAAAAAACAAAAGCAAAACAAAAAACCCCAGTTACATTGTCTGGCTTGTGGTCACTTGAAAGTACACCCAGTGGACAATAAAAATGACTATATTATTTCCCAAGACACTGTTTTTATTTTTATTTCTTCTTGAGACAGGGTCTCACTATATAGTTCAGGCTGGCCTTGAACTCACTATGTAGAGCCCAAAGGCTGGCTTCTAACTCCCAGCAATACTCCTGCCTCAGCCTCTCAAGTGCTGGAATTACAAGTATGTGTGCTACTATGCCTGGTTCCCAAGACACTCTTTTAAGTCACCAGAAGACCCTCCACTATTTTGACAAGTCAGTGCTGGACTGGCAAAGGATCTGAGGAAATCAGCTGTACTGTTGCAACCAGGGTGGGTAGGTGAGGCTTGGAGGGTGCTGCCCTCCATCCTGGAGGAGTCTTAACCTGTCTTGCTTAACTTTAGGGTTGAGTGAAAAAAAAGCAGTATGAGACAAAGAGCTGCTGGAAAGGTCTGTGCAAAATCTCACCTGGAAAAGCCAAATGGATCCAAAGAAAAGGTTCCCAAGGGAAGACAAGACCATTAGGCTCATGGCAGACATCAAGATACCTGTTAGGACATGGCAAGAAGTTGTCTTGAGAGCAGCCAAAGCATTATGCCCATTTCCTAATGCCCCCCAAAATGAAGGCTTTCTAAGATCAACCTAGGAGTCACAAGGGAGTTAAGGTAGGAAAGGAAAAAGAATTCTGACTAGAGCAGACCCCACTGTTTCCAGTCTACACTTACCTCCCAGAAAGAGGTAGCTCCGGCGCCTGGCATAGAGAGCACTCAGGGTGAAGCAGGTGAAGATCATTGCTGTGCCCATGAAAGCAGTGGGAAGGATGCTGTTAAAGAAAAAGTCCTTTTTAATGACTATGATTTGCATGTCTTGCCAAGAGTTAAGCAGCCTCTGTGGGGTGCTGGAAAATATTCTTTCATTTCTTTGTGGAGTGGAAATAGGGAGAGGGTTTTTTAGTTCTTTAATTCTGTAATAGTTGATGGGTAGTTAACTTGCTTTGGTTATTTGTTGGATTTTTAACAACCAAAGAATCCATGAATATTAAAAGAAAAGTTGTGGAACAATTGGCTTAAAGAACAAAATTCTTGTGCCCATATTTTAATGTAATTATGTAACTGGGAGCAAAAATATATCCTGCTTTTTAACTGTAAAAAAAAGAAAAAGAAAGAAAAAAGGAGAAGACCACTTGAGGACTATAGATATAAGTACGTAGCCTCTATGTTTCTTTTTTTCCTCTTTGTCTTTTTGAGACAGGCTCTGGCTATGCAGTTTAGGCTGGCCTTGAGCTCACTTTGTAGCCCAGGCTAGTGTCGAATTTGCAATGAGCCTTCCGAGTGCTGAAATTACAGGCATGCACTACCACACCCAGTTATGGCCTTTATTTAGAAGGTGTACTCATAAAGGTAAAGAGGCAAACACTACTACTAAAGGTTACCTAGGATTGACAGCAATGCACAACTCCAGGGCAGGGCCCAGGCCAACTCCTAGAAAACAAAAACCCCAGAACACAGTATTATCATAACTCTTCAAGAGGAGCCTCATTCAAAAGCAGATCATTAATAACACAATTATTCTCAGGCTCCTAAAAAAAAAATTTTTTTTTACATATTTATGTATGTAACTAAATCTTTCCTCCCTCTCCCTTAATCAATAAAGAGAAAGTTTACCCAAGTTAGTTATTTACAGACACATTTACAAAAATATCCTCTTAGCCCAATAATTATGGATTACACCAAGAGAAACAGAAATGAGGAAAAATGAAGCAGGACTATGCAATATTTTTGAGCTGGAATGATATGCAACTATAACATGGACCAAATCAGGAATTCTCCCTTTGCCAGACAGATTCTGCAAATGGACTCCTGCCAATAGGAAGATCACCTGCTCCGGCCCAACGTTTCTCCTACTCAGTATCTCCTCTCTTTCTGATAATTCCTTTTTTTTCTTTTTTTTTATCTTTTTCCTTCTGAGACAGGGTCTCACTACATAGTTTAAGCCTTCAATTCACTTTGTAGCCCAGGTTAACCTCGAATTCTCAGCAATCCTCCTGCCCCAGCCTCCCTAGTGCTGGGATTATAAGCATGTGCCACCATGCCCAGCTGATAATCCCATTCTTTAATGTCATCAAAACTAGCTAATCTGAATACCTTAATCCCCAAGTCCTTTCCTTTCTGTAATTTTCTCAACACTATAAAGAACAGACTGTCACTCAGAATAAGCTGCACCAATGCAAATGCTGTTTTGCAAGTATTTCTGTTATGTAGCTTGAATTTGAGTTCTGCTTCCTTTAATGATAAGTCTAGAAGAGCTGCACTTTTAATTCCTTCCCAAAGAATTAGCTTATTGTCCTGTATAATGGATCTCAATGGTAACAAGGCTCAGAACATTCTCCTGAGACGCTGGTCAGTGTGGGACCAACTAAGCAGATTCTCAGGCCTACTTCAGTCCCAAGCACACAATGCCTAATTTTGGATACAAAACAGAAATCATAAAGAGCTTATCCTAAAAATGGGAAACAATAATAATAATAAACAAGGCAAAACATACTCAAACACAAGTATGATTGGACAGTACAGAGATAGGGATCAGAAAGAAGTCTTTTGAAGGAACTGTACAAACTGAATAGGCAGACAAGAAAGTATGCCCACTGGCATAAATCAGAATAAAACAATTCTCAAGCTTTTGTCTAAACAGTTAATCTTCCCCTCCCTTAAGCATTAGATCAGTCCCTTAACATACCTGTAAGGAAAGCAAATCCAGCAAGCAGTCCCAATCTTTTTTGCTCAGTCTCATGGCTATGAGGTGTTGCCATCAGCCAAATCATCAACCCCAGAGAGCCCAAGGCAGACAGAAGGCCAGCCTGTCAGAGCCAATCAATAATTAAGTAACTGAAATTTTCAAATTTGATTTTCAGGACCCCTTATTAGGTTCAAATACTCATTTGAACTTCCTAGTATTTGCTTCTAACTTGGAAACAGGTGAAAAGGCAGTGTTTTCTCAAGGGTGTGGAGAGAAACCAGAAGTTTTGAGGATCAGGGTCAGGACCATGGCGGATCCTGAAGGTCGTTCTGGTTTGAGTAGTCCATCAACTACAGCACAACTACTCAAGACAAACTATGGGGAGTCATGCCCAACAAATTGAGAAGATGAACCAAACTGATAAATGTTTGAAGAACATTCTATTTGCAGAAATAGAAACGACTTTGAAATTGCTGAAAGAAAAAAAAAAGTGCCAGTCACAGTGGCGTGTGCCAGCAATCCCAGCTACCAGGGAGGCTGAGGCACAAAATCATGATTTGTTTTTTTTTTTTTTTTTTTGTATTGGGGGTCGAACTCACGACCTAGCGCTTGCCAGGCAGGCGCTTACGCTTGTGAGCTAAACCCCTAGCCCAAGGATCATAAATTTAAGCTCAGCCTGGGCAACTTAGTGAGACCATGTCTCAAAATAAAAATCAAAATGAGCAGAATGTACCTCAGTACAAAGGCCCTGGTTTCAATATCCAGTACTGAAAAGAGAAAAAAAAAAAAAAAAACGGCACACATATACACATAGAGAACAAAACACAGGGAAAAAAAAAAGAAAAGAAAAAACTTGATAAACTACTACTTATTTCTGGGTAATACAATTACTGAAGGTTTTCTTTGGGGGGTACCAGGAACCGAACTTATGACCTTGTGCTTGCCAGGCAGGCATTGTGCCACTGAGCTATATCCCTGTCCCTACTGATGTTTTGTTTGTTTGTTTCTAGTTTTTTGAGACAAGGTTTCACCATGTAGTTCAGGCTGAACTCACAGCAATCCTCCTGCCTCAGCCTACCAAGTGCTGGGATTACAGACATGGGCCACCAAACTGGCCCAAGATTTTTTTTTTTTAATACTTTTTACTAGTCTGTTTCTGAATTTTCCATAATAAAAATGTATTACTTTATCTGTAGTAAGAAAGAATTTTTTTTTTGTTTTTTGAGACAGTGTCTCTATATTAACATAGTTCATCTGGCTTTAAACTCACAGGGTTTTCCCTACTGTAGCATACTTAGTATAGTTGTGAGATACCCTACCTAACTACAAAAACGTTTCTTTTTTCAGCTCGGCATGGTGATGAATCTCTGTAATCCCACCATTAGGGAAGCAGATCACACCCTCAGCTACAGAGTGAGTTCAACACCAGCCTGGACCACACAGGGAGACAGTCTCAAAAAAACCAAACCAAAACAAAGACAATAATTTTTTTTTTTTAATTTTTGTTTAAAAAAGAAATATGGGCTGGGAATAGTGGCACATGCCTATAATACCAGTACTTGGGAGGCTGAGGCAAGAGGATTGACATGAGTTTGAGGCCAGCCTGGGCTACATAGTAACTTAAAGACACAGTCTGGACTACACAGCAAGACCTTGTCTTCCCTTCACTGAAGAAAAAAAAAAAATGAGAGAAAGTAAAAAGGAATTCAGATGTGTTATATACATGTACCAGTTCTGCATGATGAATATAATCATATACTGCAAACATGTACTAATATAATAATTTTAAAAATAAAAAGTATAGGAAAAACTACAGGTATTACAAAAAACCAAAGGAAATCATAAAGAATAAATATATATATAGATACTTAAGATCCTGACCTCCTGTATATTTTTGTTTTTGTTTTTGTTTTCCTTTCTTTTTTGGTACCAGGAATTGAACCCAGGACCTCATGCTTCTGGACAGGCACTGTATTGCTGAGCTACATCCTCAGACTCCTGCCTTTCTTTGAAGTAGTCAGGTTACAAGGTCATAGTGAACAATGTATTGGTTAATACTGAGTCACTGCTCCTGAAGGAAATACAAAAGTTAGTTTCCTGTAAGCCTCCACTTATACTTTATTGAACTCAGAGTCAATGTACTACAGCTACTGGTCTAAACAAAGCAACGTATTATTTTTTCCTAAGATGTATGGCAATTTGGACAGCACTTTAGCACTATGCTATTCTCATTTCAAACAGCAAAATCACCAAAAAGGACACAAAAATAGAGTGGAGGTGTAGCTCAGCAGTAGGAACATGTGAGGCTATCAGTCCACTGTTTAGCACCAAACGGTAACAACCTAAAACACAGCAGTAGCATTAATAGGTGGCAGTGACCCTCTGAAAAGGACACTTGATCACAGTGTGAGAACTGAAACAAGGAGGCAGTGTTCTTTCCTGGCCTCCACTAGGAATATGGCATTATAGGTGTATCAAAATTTTCACCACTCTGCAAAAAGTGCTAAGAGTACTTATTTTTGTGTTTGTTTTTGGTACAAGGAATCAAACTCAGGGCCTTGTGCTTGTCAGGCAGTTGCTGTGCCACTAAACTACATTCCCAGCCCAGGGAGTACTGATTTTGAAGTTACAAATTTTAGCAAATAGGTGAGTTCCCACATATAGCACAATGAATAAGATTAGCTATTTTACATTACTTTAAAAAAAAAAAAAAACTCACAAGCAGAAACTAAAAGGGCCAAACTTGTCTAGAACACAAAAAACTCAAAAATCAAAGAAAGGGTCAGGGATACAGTTTAGCAGCACAGCACTTGCCTAGCAAGCATAAGGTCGTGAGTTTGATCCCTGGTACAAAAAAAAAAAAAAAAAGCAAGCAAGCCCTGTTCTGTTCTTTGAGTGTCTGCAGTAATTTTTCCACAATCCTTGCCAAGAGATACCTGAGCAGGATTAATGTTTTGCAGTGACAAATGCCAATACAAGCATATCCCTCTATACTAAAAAGGACATTTTTAAAAGAAGACAAGACCTATTTACTGAGAACTCCAAATTTTGTGGTTATTCTTCAAACTGTGCTTTCTATTCCTGCTGGCCAAACACAAACATTCCTTCAACATAGGAAAACAGGTTGCTTCATAGATTAGAGAATAAGATGGGTCAAATTCATTAAGTTTCAATTTCTTTTCTGATAATCATACAATTGGTTTTGTATCCAAGTACTCCAAATCATTTAGGCAACAAAGGGAGGAATTTCAGAAAGGCTACCTGTGGAAGAATTCCCTCACTCAAGCACATCATGTTTTTTTTTCAGGGTGGGGGTAGGGGGCTGGGGTCTTGTATATCACCAGTACACTATTTAGTGGCAAGCTTAAAACACTGTACTTTCTATACCTAAAGAGGCACAGCTGCTAGAAAATATAAATGGCTTTCCATGTTCTGATTTAATAGCTGGCTGAGTTCAGATCTCCAACTACTGATAAGAATTAAGCAACCGAAAGACTGGACCACCCATCTTACTGGTCTGGTTTCTTCTTGATGAAGTTTGTACTAGGCAACATAGCAACCAGAGAGAAACCTATTTTTACCTGAATAAAATGAGTGACCACATGGACATAGGCTCCTGCAGCTGCCAGAAACATACACAGCGCAAAACTGGCATAGACCTTCTTCAGATGCTGCTGTGTCAACGGGGTTCTAGGAAAGAATATTTATAACATCCATCACTCCTAAAGCAATCTCATCTCTAAGAATTATTTCTCTTTCCTAGAGGGAATATGTGAAAGTTATATTACAAATAGTTCTGAGATATGTTAAGGAGTACATTATAATAATAAAAAGAATGTTTTGAAAATAGTTTAAAAGAATCTTAAATGCTAGGAAAGAGCCAAAGTCCAAATTTATGAACAATCAGTACCTAAAAAAGAATGACTTTTTGTTGGTTACAAAGCAGCCCTTAGAATCTGGGATTCTTTTTTGGTACCGGGAATCGAACTAAGGACCTTGTGTTTGCCAGGCAGGCGCTTAGGACACTGAGCTATATCCCCAGCAAATTTGGAAATTTTTATCAGGTCTTCTGTAGTCTAGACAGGTTCATTTGTTAATTTATACATATGTAAACTAATCAACTATGACAAGAAACCAAAAATGACAGAAAATACAGTGAAGAACCAATAAAATTTAAAACACTTACATATGAGAAAATTTTAGAAGTGCATCAAAGTTGATCTTCCGATCAAATATGTTCATGGTTCCGGTCTGTGGGACAAAGCTTCTGCTCTACAGGATCAAGAATAAAGAAAAATGATTACAAAGCTACTGTAACACAGGAAACACCACAACCAGCTTTCTTATTTAAAAAAAAAAAAAACCCCAGCAATGTTCAAGTTTGGAAAAAAAAAGTTATCCAAAGTCCTACAGCCCTAACAATCATTTTCAATCTTAAGTATATTCTAGAATAATTTACAATTATTGTGAACCATTTTGAAGATAACAAAAGGAAAAAAAACTCATCTTATTTCCACTCCATTTTTTTCAGAAAGTAATTTGCCATTTAAAAGATAGTAAGATAAATTCTTTTTTTTATTTTGGTACAGGGGATCAAACTCACGACCTCGCGCTTACCAGGTGTTAGCACTTATGCCGCTAAGCTAAATCCCCGGCAGTAAGAGAAATACTAAATTAGCAATCTAGTTAAAGGGACTCATAAAGCAATTTTATGTGATTGGTTTAAAATGCTAGCTGCACTAGGACTGGCATTTTAAATGTGTGTATGTAGGAATTTTCTACTTACTACATTTTAGAAATGAAAGGAATTTTAAAAGGAAGAAAACTTCTATATCTCTATGAAAATAAATTTAGGCAAGAAGGATTTTTCTAATTTTGGAGGCTTTCTTACAGAAAGATTGGAACAGTTCAAGGTTTCTTTTATATTGTTCACCAAGATATCCTAAATGTATTCTGTAATTCAGGCTGGCCTTAATTTTGTGGCAATCTTCTTGCCCTGAGTGTTGGCAGGCATATATGCCCCGCTAGGAAGGGCAACTTTTCTTTTTGAGACAGGGTCTGACTGTGTGTTCAAGCCTGTCTTTGAGTTTACTATGCAGCCCACGCTGGCCTGATTCTCTTGTCTCAGCCCCCCAAATGCTAGGACTATAGGCGTGCATTGGGAAGGGCATTTTATTTCATTTTATTTTTTTACTTCTTTGGGGACCAGGAATTGAACTCAGGACCTCACACTTGCCAGGCAGGCACCGTACTGCTGGGGGCCAGGATTTAAAAGTGAACCATACCTCAGTTACATTACATCAATATCATAAAGTCATGCTTTTAAGCTTTGCTCCCTCCTCACCTTGCATGCAATCCTAAATAAACACATCAATCAATAGAACTAAAAATCTGATCAAGAGCTGTTGTCTTTCCTAAATATGAATTCTCAAATTATTATTAGGACTCATGTTGTCCATCTCTTTCGAATCTAATACATACAGAGGAGAGGTAAGAATAGGATTCAAATGTGAAAGATACACTGGCTGGGCAGAGTGGCGCATGCCAGTAATCCCAGCACTTCAGAGGCTGAGGCAGGAGGATCCCAATAATTCAAGGTCAGCCTTGAACTACAGAGCAAAGAGTTCAAGTCAGCCTTTCTCAAAAAACCAAAAACCACCACACAAAACAAACAAAAAGATAAGCTGTCTGAAATGCCAACTATTAGCACAGGCTCAATGCTTACTCACCACAATTAATCTAAGCAATGAATTATACAATCTTGAAATCAATTTCCTGAGGCATCTTAGACCACAGGAAAGAGACCACTCTTAGAACTCATAAGCATCATTACCATTGGTTTCTTGGAGCTCTTCTCCCACAATGAAACAATCACAGTGGCTAGCTGGATTTCTCCCATCTATCTACTGTCTCACTAGTACCCTACTCACCTTAATTCTTTCGTTATTTCTGTTCCTAAGGATGGACACAATCGAAAGGCTGAAGAACCTACTACCAGTGCTACTCCGTCTAAGTCACCTAACTCTGGGCTCTCTTGATCTAGATGGTGCAATTATTGCAGGCTGTTGCAAGGTCAAGTACAACCTTCCTAACCCATGATGAATGCAACCTCTAGAGAGCACACTTACAGGATGGCAGAATTCAGGACCTGGAAAGTGTCTTTGTTTGAGGCATCCATTAACATCCCTAATGACATCCCTAGACACAAGTTGCAACAATACTGAAGCAACCTGCAAAGCCAACCTTTTAGTATTCACAACAGCTAGAGATGAATCTATTGCTTCCAATTTCGAGAATCAAAGTGAGAGCACCTCAAATACCCAGAAGACCATTAGTCAGAAAGGGGCAATACTCATGTAACCAGACCCCTGAGTGGAAACTAGATGACAGTGGCAGAAACTACTCTTTCTCAGTTTGCCTTTGACATTTCCTAAGGGGATTGTCTCTTTCTAGCACTTTTCTTTTGACACACGGTCTCACTAAGTAGTTGAGGCTGGACTTGAACTCACAATGTACCCTAAGCTGGCTTGGAACGCATGGTGATTCTCTTGCCTTGGCTTCCTAAGTGCTGGAACTACAGATATGCACCACCCCAGCTGGCCTCTGGACTCTTTCTTTAAAAATGTATTAGTTTTTTATTAGTATACTTGGAGGAAATAATGATTATATTCACTGTGGATTCTCTTACAATGGTTGATGGCAAAACAAAAAACACTGAAACCTGGATGCCTAGGCAGGGAGATGTCAAATAGTAATTTTACCTTGATTTAGGTACTAGCTTATGAGAGTTTTTGTTGTTTTTGAAATAGTGTCTCACTATAGTTTAGGCTCTCCTTAAATTTACTATGTAGCCCAAGCTGCTCTTGAACTCATGGCAAACCTCTTGCCTCACTCAGTTTGGTTGGCTTTTTTTTTTTTTTTTTTGGTACTGGGAATCAAACTCAGGACCTTGCACTTGCCAAGCAGGTGCTGTGCCACTCAGCTATATTCCTGGCACTTTAAAAAAGTCCATTTAAAAAATATTACTACCTTTTCTAAAATTTAAGTGCTATGTATAATTATCAAATTTTACAGATAAAAAAGTGCACAGCAATTTTAATAATTTAGGGTTTTTTTGGTACTTGGAATTGAACTCAGAACCTTGTGCTTTGTCTGCCAGGCAGGCGCTGTGCTGCTGAGCCATATACCCAGCCCAATTTTAATAGTTATGAAAAAAAAAAGAAAGAAAAAAACATAAGAAAGTATACATTTAACACATATAACAATATATATGACAATTTATTTTAGAAACTTTAAAAACTGAGGGGAAAATGTTAGGTTTTAGAATCAAGAAATTATGATAGTTTGGTCTGGGATTGTTCCAAATAGACAATAACTAATGCATAAGTAGGCAACAAAACAAAATGTTTAAGCAAGTTTTATCAAGTAGAATAAATTTACCGGGTTTCTATCTTGGCCTCAATTGGTCATGCTCAGAAACTAAGCAAGGGATAGCTATATTTTTAAAGGCTAATATTGCAAACTCAGTTGGAAGATTAAATTGCACTCATAACTCAAAAATAGCAGCTCTCATACCAAAGTATTTTCAGTTCCAACAACAGCTGGCTCTTAACAAAACTTCAAGTATTTAAAACCATTAGACAGTTTAACTCAGCTATTGTAAAAGGAGGACCCCACAGTTAAGATGAATTTTTGCTTTAAAAAGTATAAATTTGGCATGGTGACACATGCTTGTACAAAAAAAAAGCATATTAAAATTACATCAGGCTTATTTTTAAAGTAAAGAAAAAAATTCAACATAGTGACTCTAATACACATGTAAACCCATAACAAAATCATTAACAATTTTGGTCTATCTCACCCTAAACCACAAATCCTACAGAAATCTAGATATTGGATCCTCTCCTACTACCCAGTTCTATAAATACTCAGCTCTAAACAAAGGAGAGGGGATTATTTACATAAAATACAACATGGATAGTGCCTCCTGGAGTCATAGGAAATTTGCCTACACTGCAACTGCAAACACGAAACAAATGTTTGGGCATTACTGCTAACGAAATTTCTTTAATTTGGTTCAGGGCCTCATTTTATGCTCTCATTCTTTTAAAGCAGGAACCCTAAATTTTCTCAGATTCTTTAAAAATTTTTCTTCTGTGGTTCCTAGGGCCAGCCTCACCTATCAGAACTGACTCAAAATTACAAAACAAAAAACTAAAGGCTTACTTTATAGCTTTACCAAGAAAGAAAACTAGATAAACACACTGCACATTGCACATTGAGTGAAGAGATTTCAGATTTTTTTTTCTTCTTTTTTTGAGACAGTGTCTTGCTATGTAGCCCATCCTGAGTACTGGTATTATAGGCGTGTGTCATCACGGCCACTTTGAAATTATGTGCAGCCAGTTTTGGTCTGGGGAAAGAAGTACAGCAGAAGAATCTTGAAGGATACAAGGTTACCAATGGACAAGCATGTCCTGTTTAATCCTTTCCGTTTTTGTTCAGGTGTATCTTCCTTACCTTTGCCCTAAAAATAAAAATTATCAAAGATCAATCCCTAAAACTCTACAATACTCTTCCAATACACCTAGTGAGTAAAGTGGAGATGAAACTGCAGTTGCCAAATGTCTGCAAAACAGAAACTATCATATATTCAATATTCATTTTAGTAGTCTTGGCTTTGAAAAATAACTTGCTGAGAGGGCTGGGGATATAACTCAGTGGTAGAGCATTTGCTTACTATGCACAAGGACTTGGGTTCAACTCCCACCACAAAATAAAGAGGGGAGGAGAGGGAAAGGGAGAAGAGGGAAAGAAGGAAGGAAAGGAAAGAAAGGAAGGGAAGGAAGGAAGCAAGCAAGGAAGCCAGCCAACCAGCCGAATGCCGAAGCCAGGACAGAAGCTGCCTCAATGTACAAGACTTAACACTGCCAGCAAGTCAAAGATAAAAACATTAGATTGTGAGATTAGATTTTTCTCCTCCTGCAGTATTAATTCAACCCTGTCCCCATATATTCAGCAGATACCAAACTGTCACTTAGAAGAAAAATCCTGGATGGCTTTTGAAGGGGGTGTGACTGTCATTTTTCAGTAGCTCTTAATACTTCAGTTTTTAGACTCTGTATAACTTTTGTCCCTAATATAGTAGGGTTAAGGGTATCACTTGCGGCTGGAGTCCATATGTGAGGCTCTGGTTTCAATGTCTAACACCAAAAAGAACATAGCATCGTCTCATTTCCTTTTTTTCTTTTCTTTTCTTTTTTTTTTTTTTTTTTTGAGGCAGGGTCTCACTGTGTAGTGCAGGCTGGCCTTGAATTCATGTAGCCAGGCTAATTCATGGTGATCCCCCTGCCTCAGCTTCCCAAAGTGCTGGGATTACAGGCACACACCACCATGCCTGGCTTGTTTTCCTACTTTTTAAATCCTGGCTGTTATTTCTTTCATTGGATGACATAAAGCAAGCTTCTGGCACTAAACACATTGTATTCCAGTTTGGTCATTTATAAAGTACTGTAATAATATATTTACTTCATAGGGCTGAGGATTAGGTGAGATAATGAACTGCTTAGAATAGGGCTTTTCACATAGCACAAGAGTACATTTTAACCAGAAAAGTCTAGCTGTTAAAATTAATTAGGTTGGGCAGGGTGGCACGTGCCTAAAATCCCAGCTGAGGCAAAAGGACTTCCAAAAGGCAAGCCTGGACTACACAATGGTAGTATAGTTCAAGCCCAGCCTGAACTACATAGCAAGACCCTAGCTCAAGATTACCCCCACACTAAATAATAATTTTTTTTTAAAAGCCTAGTTTTAGAAGACATTTATTCTAGACATGATCTACATGTTATGGAAACTAATTTTTAAAAATTACTGGCTGGGGGGCTGGGGATTTAGCTCAGCAGCATAAGCACCCACCTTGCAAGCACGTGGTTGTGAGTTCGATCCCCGGTACCAATAAAATTTTTTTAAAAAATAAAAATAAAAAAAATTATTGGCTGGGCATAGTGGCATATGCCTACAATCCCAGCACTGAGGCGGCTGAGGAAGGAGGGATCACAAGTTCAAGGCCAGCCTAGGCTACATAGTGAGTTCAAGACCTGGCTGAATTAAAAACAAAAGACAAAAAACTCTACCATAACTCACTGCTACCGGCAACTACCTGTATTGTAAAGGTTTAATATTTTCATAAATGAGAGTAAAGTTATATTGGGGGTAGTCTAAGATGTATATAAGCTGAAATATAAAGGACCTGATAAATCTTATTACTGGTTAAAACTATTGTTTAAATGGCATATTTCTCTGGTACCTTTGCATTGTTCCTTCTGTCCCACAGGGCTACAAGGTGTTTTGACACAGCCTAATAACCACTGAGTGATAATAATACGTGTTGGAGACTTTGATGAAGTAAATGGACATTAGCTTGACACTTTTCCTGCCACTCTGAAGAGACAGGTCAGCTCAGTTTAGGACAATCCAAGGAACTGCATTTCAGCTAGGGCTAGGCTTTAATTGTCCCAGATCAAGACCCTAAAAATGTTCTAGCCTCTACCTTAAATTCAACCCAAATCCTTGGATTAACTAACACTGAACTCACCTCTTGAGCAGCTGAAGCCAGAAGCTCACCATCTCCAAGATAATTCTGTTTTGTATAAAATGTTGACACTACTGAGTTTCCCTCTCTCTAACCGTAACTGTTGGACAGAACTGAAGGCCCCCAATGCCCTAAAAACTTAATCTTCTTCAGTATAAACCAGTAATTCTTCCCCAATAACACTATATTTAGCCCAAGTAAGAGCAAGTATTAAGTTAGGACCAACAGCACATGCACTTCACCCTCACCCTACAAATTCTTTTGCTTTTTTCCCCAAATTTTATGGACTCCAGTTAACTGTGCGGAGACTTCATACTGTGAGTAGAATTTGCACCTGACTCACTCTGCCTATCCACTAGATTTAATCACAACAATGTCCAGAGCAAATCTATACCCCTGTTATCAAATCAAGAGTACAGCAACCTCCAATTCAACATTTTTCAGCTGGCTCAGGATGACAGCTACCTTTTGGGGGTTACTCAAGTGGCCCTAAAGAAGTCAACCCAATCCCTGTAACCTTTCTCTACTCTATTTGGCTTGAGCACTATCTCTAAAAAAATCTGTATAATAAAATAACTACAAAGAGCTCCATGAAATCTTAGTAGAAACTGGGGAAATAAAACTGGGTGAGGTGGAAGATACTTACACTAGATTCTACCGCCAAGTAAAAGTAGCAAAGGAAAATTTGTAAGACAGCGTTCAGTCTCATTTTATGTGTTCCTAAGATTCATTGATTTCCCCAGATGATATTAATACCCTTGAGTAGTTTACGAAATAAAATGAAATTCTTCAGGCCAGCAGTAGTGGCTTCTACAAATGACAACATCTACACAAAATCTTTTAATTTTAAAAATGCTTTTATATACATTATCTCCTTTGGTATTTACACATCCAATCCATGAAGAGAGAATAAGAATGATTAGTCCTATATTACCGATTGTTTAAAAAACGTAAAATGGGGGCTGGGGATTTAGCTCAGCAGCATAAGTGCCTGCCTTGCAAGCGCATGGTGGTGAGTTCGATCCTTGGTACCAATTAAAAAATAATAGTAATTATAAAAAAAAAGTTTAAAATGGCAAAGTACTGGGAGACTCTGTTGCACAACAATATAATGCCAGCTACTTACAGGCTAAGGCAGGAAGATCAAGAATTCAAGGCCAAGGCCAGCCTGCACAATTTAGTAAGACCCTGTCTCAAAAAAACAAAAAATATATACATAAATAATTAGGGTCCAGGATATGGCACAGTGTCAGAGCACTTGCCTAGTATGTGGCAGTCCTAGGTTCAAATTCCAGCATCGGAGAAGAGAGTAAACTTTCATTAAGGCAGTTCTAGCCACAGAGCAAAAGAAATCTTTAAACAAAACTCCCTAATTAAATTGTTCTGTATTTTTCAACATATCTACAAAGAGCGTGAAGTATCTATAATGAAGGAGGGGACTAAAGATGTTAAGTATCAAGATCAATTTTACCTATTCAAAAAAAGAATACCGGCAGATGTGGTGCCACGCACCTGCCTGTAATCCCAGCACTCAAGAGTGTTCAAGGCCACCCTTAACTACACAATGGAGACCATAAAGCAGAACTCAACTATGCACAGCTTCTTTTCCTTCTCTTTAGATCAACAACAGGGAATGGAGGGTAATAAAAGGGGATACTAAGATATGTTTCCACAAGTTAAATAATGGAAGAAACTGGATCGAAACTACAGTCTGCATTTGTCAAGGATTCAACTACTCTGTCACTACTGGAGGAAAATAGCAGTGAACCTAAATATCAACATATTTTGGAAGCTACTACCAACAAAATACATTAGACAAAAAGGAACAAGGAAACACCAGAAACCGTAAACCTAGTAATTACAGAAATAAGTGTGTAATGCAGAAGCCATAGAAATGTGGTGATTTGCAGGGTTGGTGGTGCTTGCCTGTAATCCCAGCACTCAAGGCTAAGGAAAGAGGATCACAGTTGAGTTTTACACCAGTCTAGGCTACATAAGAGGTTTCAAGACCAGTCTGCACTCAAACAAAACAAAAATGTGATTACCCAATGCAAGTCACTTTTCTTTAACTAAATTCTAAAAAGTAAACTGTAAATAAATATCAACAAGCAACTAAAAAAATCCATTTGCCATTAACCTTTAACCTTAAAATCCTCAACCGTGTTTCAGGCACAGTCAGCTCTTCTACTGGGTTACACAAGTCACAAGTTAACTATTGCTAAAACAGAGTTTCAAGTTCAAAGTGTTTTTTGTTGTTCGGTCACTGTAAGGCTGATTTGATACGACAGGCAATGAAAGCTGGCTGGCACGCAATCGCCAACTCAGTACTCAGTAAATATACGAAATACCAAAGCCTACTTGTTATCACAGCTCCCGCAAGCAGACCCAAGGAAAAAAACCCGGCCATCGACTGCACTTCTTCAGCAGTTTCAGACGCCCACAGGGTTCAGAACACGCAATCCAGGCCACCTCACCTGTCCAAAGGTAACCAATAAAGCAGCGCAGGGCTGCCCTGTGGGGCCGAGAAGCAGGCCGAGCCCGTCTTCTACCTCTTGCCTTTGCCTCTGGCTTCCAGATAACTAAGGAAGCGAGCGTGTCACAGAAGAGCAGAGTATGACATCAACCAGGCCGCCGTGACGAGGCAGCCTGAGGGACCAAGCCCCTACTCCAGCCCCAGTCCCGACCGCTCCCTCAGAGGCAGCCGAACCATCGAAGCTGGTTTTGCTTTCCTTTCCGTCAGGAAGGTCGGAGGTCGGGCCTCGAACCCAGCGGTCCAGGCAGGGACTAGGGACTGTACTCAGCAGGACGGGAGGCAGAGAAAACCGGATTAGGGAGGGCGGGCAGGGAAGGGAACCCAGGCAGAGGCCCTCGCTAGAGGTCAGGCGCAGGATTTCTGGCTCCTACGCTTCCAACACCACGCATACTAGCCCCCTCACACCCGCCTGCTCCGAGTGCGCACGCGCAGTATTAGTTCCCTAGCTTCTCTCCCCGCCCCATTTTCCCCATTTCTCGACAGAGCTGGGCCCGGTGATCTGAGGGTGTAAAATCTGTCCGAAAATGGACGCTACTCCCATTCTTTCATAGACAAAAACTACTATTTCCCTCTCCCTATCTTACTTTTGGTTTGCCCACTCCGCACTTTAGACGTACCTTCTTAACCTGCCTCTCGGGAGCCTCCCAGCTCTTGTAATACCGGATGTGCTCTAACTGCTCCAGGGTCAGTTTCAGACTCTTTACCCCGAATCGGCCCTCTCAGAAAAAGCCCGCCCCCGTGCCACGCTTAAAACCAGTCTTCATTGGTCATTGACTGCACTTCTCCCTTTCTACTGGCTGTACGTGCGTAAACAACGGTTGCTTACTTCAGAGTCATTAGCTAATAGCTCTGTCGATCAAAACTCTGACCACCAACCGGCGTCGTACCAATAGGGCTCTGCCTTCTTCTCACGTAGTAAGGGTGGATGGCGGTCCACCTGTCCCTCTAGTGGAGAAAGTAAAGAGGAGCAGGCCCCGCCCAAGGAATCTGAAGCAATGCAGCCCCCTAAACGCGGGGTGGGATAGCGCTGCCAAGTCTGAAGATTCTTTAGTTCTCAGCGACATTAAAGGGGGAAAGCGATGTACGAACGTACAGAAAAGCCCCCTCGCGGGTGCTTATGTACCATGAATCTGGTGGACTTTAAACTTCAGAGCACTTTAAAGGTTCACCAATCTACAGAACACGAGGGGGCTTGTGGGCTTGTTCCTTTCAAAAAGCACCACCTGTGGGAGAATTTATAGTAAGGAGTTGCGAACTTCTAAACGATCAATACTATTTATTTTATTTTATTTTATTTATTTTTTTAAGACATAGGGAACTCCTTCTATTCCCCAGGCTGGCACTAACTCCTTGGCTCCTCCTGCTTCAGCTTACTAAGTAACTGAGACTACAGGTACATGCCACTGTGCCTGGGAATTGTCAATAATTTTTTTGATAGTTTTTACTAATTTATCTTTCTAATATCACCAAAAATGGTGTAAAATAGCCATTTGAAGAGGCAAAGAGTATGCAACTTAAAAATGCAGAGTTGGGAAAAAAAATTCGTAGTGGTTTCAGACCAGCTGATAAAGTTATTTTTATGATTCTGTTATGTTTGTGGTTTTGTCAACGTTTGAAAACATAAAGCTGAGCGTGGTGGCACACACCTGTGATCCCAGCACTTGGGAGATTGAGACAGGAGGATTGCAACAAGTTCAAGGCCAGCCTACACTGCAAGGAAAGACCCTGTCTCAAAAAAAATTTTTTTCATCATAAAATGCAACCTTATCTAAATTTTCTCCTGTCTTATCTTCTAGGAGCTTTATAGATTTACATTTGGTTATGTAATCAACTGTCTATTATTTTTAGTGTTGGAGATTGAACTCAGGGCCTTTGCACTGAGCTACATCCTTACTCCTTTTTAAAAAATTGTTTATCTTGAGACAAATCTCACTAAAGTCAGTAAATTGCCCAAGCTAGGCACAAAGTTTTGACACACCTGCTGATTACAGGTATGTGCCAACATACCTGACTTAGTTTTGAGTTAATTTTTTAAAGAATATAAGGTCTGTGTGTAGAAAACAAAAAAATTTTTTTTGCTTATAGATGTCCTGTTGTTCCAGACATTTGTTGAATACGCTATCTGTGATACATTGCATATTTTTTTTTTAAATTTAATTTGCAATGCTGATGATTAAAGCAAGGACTTCATGCATACTAAGCAAGTGCTCTACCATGGAGCTCCATCAATTGTGTATATTTTTGTGGGTCTGCTTTAGGGCTCTCTGTTCTGTTCCATTTATCAATTTGTCTCTTGCTAATACCACATTGTGTTGGTTAGTATTGCTTTATTGTAAATATTGAAGTCAGGCATGTCAATCTTCCAATTTGTTATTCTCCTTTTTTATTTGGTTGGCTATTCTAGGTGCAGCAAAGCTTTTTAAAATGTGGACTGTACAAATACTAGATTTATGATAATACTATAGTATTATCATATACATATATATGTATACATATATCTGAGGAGCTTATTATCATTATTATATTGATTTTTGAGACAGGTTCTTGCTATGTAGTTTAGGCTGACCTTAAACTCACTGTGTAGCCCAGGTTGGTCTCAAACTCATGATAATCCTTCTGCCTCAGTCTCCCAAGTACTGGGATTGTCAGCATGAGTCACCACATCTGGCCTCTGAGGAAAATGGAAAGTTAATAAATTAGGGAAAGGAAGTTTCAACATATCTATGAGTCCTGTTTTTATAAGAGTTTACCTGAAGCAAAAGTTACAAAATCTTAACATTTGTTAATTTTGAGCAATGGGCACAGTGCTTATTTGTGTGTGTGTGTGTGTGTGTGTTGGGGCAGTACTGGGAATTGAACCCAGGGCCTTTGTACTGAACTACAACCCCAACCCTTTTTGATTTTTTATTTTGAGATAGGGTCTTATTAAGTCACCCAGGCTGAGCTTGAGTTTAGAGTTCTTTGGCTTCAATCTCCCAGAGTGCTGGGATTATAAGCATCTATCACCATACCTGGTTTACTTATTCTTATTTTCTGTGTTTTTGCTATTTTTCCCAGTTTTTCAAATATGTATTAGCTTTCCCTCACTATAAAAATAGTTGAGGCAATTAAGTTATAAAGAGAAAAGATTTAGGATCACAATTCTATATGACAAGTGTTTCTCCTTTGTTTTAATTTTTTTTTTTTTTTGAGACAGGGTCTCCCTATGTAGTTCAGGCTGTCCTTGAACTCAATATGTAGCCCAGGCTGGCCTCAAACTTGTGGTGCTCCTCCTGCCTCAGCCTCCCAATTACTGGGATTACAGGTGTGCTCCGCCATGCCCAACTGTTTGTTTTCAAATCAGGGTCTTGATATGTATTGAACTCATGGCAATCCTCCTGCCTCAGCTTCCCAAATACTGAGATTATAGGCATGTACCACCATGCCTAGCTCAGTTTCCCATTTCTTTAGGCCTGTGGAAAGAGATCCACATCATGATAAGAGCAAACTATTCACATCGTGAGATAGGATCCAAATCACAGAGAGAGAGAGAGAGAGAGAGAGAGAGAGAGAGAGAGAGAGAGAGAGAACTTGAAATCCTGAAATACTGCCATCCTGCAATTCCTTTTTTGGCATACCCCTCTTCTAAGGCCTCACCTTCTAAGTGTCACTACCTCCCAAAAGCACCACACTGGATCCAAGCTTTAACACATGGGCCATAATCCAAACCATAGCAAAAAAAAAAAGAAGACATATATAATATTTTTGGGTTTTTATTTTCATTTTTTTGTTTTTGTTTTTGAAATAGATTCTTACTATGAAGTTCAGGTTGAACTTCACTGTGTGGCCCAAGCTGCTCCTAAATTAACAGCAGTCCTTCTGCCTTAACCTCTCAAATGCTGGGATTACAGGTGTGCACTAGCAAACCTGGCAGCTCCTCCTTCCTTATTACTAAGACACCATGATCCTACCATTGAATACCTTGCCAACAAAGCAAAACATTTGGCAGGCATAATGTGGTCACCAACTCTACCCTTTCTGCCACATTTTCCCCTGAGACAATAATCATAAAGGGCTCCAACTGATTGAAGGGGGAAAACAGAAAGGGAAGGAACAAAGGGAAATATCTTTAAATGTCATTTAGGGGACTCAGCTACTGCTACCATGCTGGAGTGCTCACTGTGTAATAGGCCCTGTATTCTAGGTCCTTTCACAATTTTCTCAGATTTAAACTCAAAAGATTTCTAAATTGAACTTCTTGTCCACATCACATTCTATCCTTAAGCTCCTATTCTAGCCACTAATCGCAAGCCAATTTATACTTAAACTGCCTCCCAGGAGAGCCTGGAACTTGATTTTCAGGAAGCTTAAAAATATCCTAGGGAAATGACAGGGAGTGTATTCCAAAATAGAGGACAGGGGCCCAGAGAAATGGCTGTTCCCCAGGCTACTCCCAAAATTTTAGTATACATGTATCTAAAGTTCAGGGTCCACACATAGGCTAACCAATGGCAATCATCCTCTCACTAGGGCCTGAGGATTTTTCTAGATGTAGGACTTTGAGTGCCAAAATCCCATTGCTAGAACATGGACAGGAAAACCAGCATAGCTGCCACCCTGACCCTGGAATGGAGTCTAGTTGGAGGGATAGGCTGGGAAGGCAACAGATGGAGAGGGGGAAACTGGGGAGCTCTTCCCACAGAAATGAACTCTGTCAAGTTTCCAATTATTTCAAAGAACATAGACATGACTAATGGCAAGCAAAACTAAAAGACCTTTGGCAGGAGGATCACAAGTTCAAACCTAACTGAAGTAATTTATCAATTTAGGGGGAACTTGTCTCGAAATAAAGAATAATGAGATGAATCTCTAATGCCAAAAAATAAAACTAAAATATCTTTGGAAGGTAGGCTAACTTCCTCAAATTTGTAATTTTTAATCTTTTATGTTTTTATTAGCAGAAATACAAACCTTGAGATTATAGGTGGTTTAAAATGTCTTCTTTTTGAAAGGAAGGGTTTTCTAGGGTAATATTTCCCAACATATATTGTATACTGCTTATTATATGATAGACACTGTTCAAGATGCTCTATATGTGGTGATGCAGTGGCAAAAATCTGAGTTCCTGTCTCCTGAAGCTGAAGAATGAATGTGAGGACAAAGGACGTAGACAGGAGGGATGATTATCAAAAAGAGAGAAATAGCTCCCAATAGTTAGCAGGGGACCTACCAGTGGGCTGCCACGAGGCTGCTATGTCTAGGAGGTTTTGTTTTGTGTTTTGTTTTGTTTTGTTTTAGACAAGGTCTTGTTATGTAGTTCTGGCCGACTTTGAGCTCACTATGTAGCCCAGGCTAGCCTCAAACTTGCAGCGATCCTCTTGCCTCAGCCTCTTGAATGCTGGGATCCCAGGCAAGCACCACCACACATGGCTAAGAGTTTTTGTACCAAAAAGTTGCCCAGGTCTCAGACTACTATGAGTCAAACTACGGGCCTATGGAGAGTAGTGGTATGTAGTAAGTGTATGTCTGCAGGTGCCTCTAGGCCATTATCCTATTCAAGTGGTTCATTAAAAGTGAGAAGGAAAAAACATTTTCCTAATAGGTAGGAGCAGAAGTTGCCATAGTACTCATCTATTACCTTGTTTGTTACATCCTGGACTTAATTGTCCACCTGGTTCTTGTTAGCTCTTGATCTTAGGCTTCTGCTTCTCTGACCAAGGCCTGATTATCCTGACTCTGCCTTGGTCCAGCATCTCTCTAGATGCTTGCTATCTCCTACCTAACTTTCCTGTCTATAATAATAATTTACTTAATCCTTGCAATCAACTCTGTAAACAATGATTACATTAAAAATGAGGAAACCAAATAGTTTGCCCAATATTGCAGTTAGAATTTGAACTCTAGATATCTTGTTCTAAAACATGTACTCACTTCAGCAGCATATATACTAAAATGTTGCCCTGAAGCTCATGCTCTTAATCATTACATATATTAATTGTACATTTTTTTGACAGGGTCTCACTATGTAGTTCAAACTGGTGTTAAACTCAGTATGTCATCCAGGCTGGCCTCAAACTTATGGGGGTCTTCATGCTTCAGTCTCTCGAGTCTTCCTGGGGTTACAGGAATGTGTCACAACGTCCAGCTAATCATATTTGTTATGGTAAAACTGGTATCTATTGTTAATGTAAAGTTAATGTAATGTAATGTTAATGTAATTGTAAAGTTTTGTGATTTTTTTAAAGATAAATAAAATCTTCAAAAGCAAATGGCAGCTGGCCTTGATTTTAAAACCCTTGTAGGAGTCAGGTGTGGTGGCACATGCCTGTAATCCCAGCACTTGGGAGCCTGCGACAGGACGATCGTTGCAAATTTGAGACCAGTCTGGGCTACAAAGTGAGTTCAAGGCCAGCCTGAACTGCATAGTGAGACCCCTGTCTCAAAAAGACAGTGAATAAATACACGCATTCATACATACATACATGTGCAGATTCCCAGGTGTAGTGGCACACACCTGTAATCTTAGCATTCAGGAGGCTGAAACAGGAGGATTGTGGCAAGTTCAAGATCAACCTAGGCTGCATTAGCAAGACTCTATCTCAAAAAACAAAAACAAAAACAAAAACAAAACAACAACAACAAAAAAACCCACACAGCATAAGCCTGGGTCCAGTGGACCCATCCTTTACTTTTCTACTGTAAATTTGTACTTTAGTGTTATAGTATCTGGCTGTGTATCTCAGTGTCCTTCCCTGAGGGATACAGGAAGCAACCTATGTGGTTGCTTACTTGGTATGACAAATGCCAAGGAGTGTGCATATGTGTAAAACTATCAGAACAGGATTTGGACCCATCTTTATGCTCAGGCTGACCGGTTTTGTGGATGTCTACTTGAGCATCACAGAGGGTCCAACAGACCCACATGACTTCAGAATTTTTGTTTTTGTTTTTGTTTTGGCTTTGGTTTGAGATAGGGTCTCCCTATGTAAGTCAGGCTAGCTTTCAACTCACTATGTAGCCCAGGCTGGCCTTGAACTCCGGCAATCTTCCTGCATTGACCTCAGTTTTTTTGTTTGTTTGTTTTGTTTTTGTACCAGGAATTGAACTTAGGATCTCGCACTTACCGGGCAGTCACTATGCCATTGAACTATATCCCCAGCCCAGGATTTGTTTTTGTTGTTGTTGTTTGTTTGTTTGTACCAGGGATCAAACTCATGACCTTGCACTTGCCAGGCAGGAGCTTATGCTGCTGAGCTAAATCCCTGGCCCCAGGATTTGGTTTTTAAAAAGTTTTTTTTTTTTTTTTTGTAGAAGTAGCCCATGGCACATGAAAACTAGATTTACAAGTTTTGGAGGAAGTCAAAAGTGAATCATCATGTTTTTCATGCAAGGCTGATAAAGATGATCCATTATGGTAAAATATATTATTTCATAACAGAAGAGTGGTGTGGGTGGATGATAATAATGATGACGATGATAATTTTGACATTGGCCATGTGAGCTAAAGCTCCTGTGATGATGAAATGGAGCAAGTCTGGGCATCTCTTGGGAGGATGACTATGCAATAGAACAAATATGGGGGATTTCCTTGTATCTTGTCTTTGAAATTCAATATCGTTTTCACTGTTTTTGCTTCATTCTGATTCTTTTGCTTTATTCAATATTCTGTTTTGATTGGTGTTTTTCTGTTTTGTTTTTGGTTTGCTATACCTGATGGAATGGACAGCTATTGTGAAGATAACAAGATGTACTATGGTAGCTATTGTTATTTTCCTACTATCCTGCTTTGAAGTTCTGTACCAATTTTGCTGCTTTGTTTTGATTGACTTTATTCTGTTTTGTTTAGTTGGATTTTTATGTCTTTAAGATAAAATAATATTTAAAAAAAAAGAAATGGAGCAAAAATTGGCCTTTGTAGATGTAAAGACACAGGGAATGCAGACCTCCGTGATTCAGATGATGAAGGAAACAGTGAGTACACATTTTACTAGCCAAATTTGGGAAGTGGCTATGCTACCAAATGGAATGACCCAATGTTCAAACTAGGTCCAAAAATACAGTGAAGGTCTTGGCAGAGATGAAACATATTAGACAAAGTGCAAGTGCTGCCATTCAATGTTGGAAATTGTAACAGACAAAATGCTACCAGATGCTGTGAAATACACAGGCTGAAATTCAAATAAAATGTTCTGTATGCACCAATAGCCATATTTTTAAAAATGCATCTACCATGACATCTCATTAGCTGAACTGAAAGCATTCATAGGTCTGCTATACTTAGCAGAGTTTTTTCATGGTGATTGTAGGAATGTAAAATACTTATGGAAGAGTGATGGGTCAAAATACGGCATAAAAATTTATGCCTCTGTAGATGAGAAAATTTATTATACTTTCAATTTAGAGATTTATCCTGGAACTCAGCCATCAGGTCCTTATTCATATAGTAATAAACTGAATGATGTTGTGAACAGACTTGTTGCTCCCATCTCCCAAACTAATCAGAATGTGACATTTGCCAGTTGGTTTCCTGGTTCCCAATTGATGTTACATTTGCTAACAGGGCACAAGTTGACCAGTGCAGGAAATGTACACAGGAACAAAGAAGGAATTCCAAATGAAATGTTCCCATTTCACAATAGAGAATTGTATACTACAATCTTTGGATTTCAGAAAGATATAACATTGACCTTATATATAGTGATGGAAAGCAAACAGGTACTGCTGATGTCAACATTTCACCATGATGAAATGGAAACCTCAACAAAATGGAAGCTTGAGATGGAAACTTTCAACAACCAAACTGAATGTGGAGTAGATGTTGTTGATGAGTTATGCAGCAAGTATGATGTCACTTGAAACACAAAGCATTGGCAAATGGTTCTATTTTACTTGATTCTAAATATGTGTGGCATAGTTTGATAGTTTACAAAGAAAATAACAAGTGCAAAATATCATGGAGAAATTTTCTTAGAGGATTGGGACTGAAACTCATAAGAGATTATTTATTTATTCATTTATTTGAGACAGGGTCTCACTGTATAGCTCAGATTGGCCTTGAACTCATGGCAATCCTCCTGCTTCAGCCTCCCAAGTGCTGAGATTACAGGCATGCATGACCATGCCTGGCAAGAGACTATTTCCAGCAGAAGAAAAACAAAATATTTCTGTCCAGAGAACTATGCAAAAAAAAAACTACAGAGCACACTGGTGAGCTGATAGATGAACAGGCAGATACAGCATCGCAAACACCTACTACAACAACAGGAAAACAAAAAAGATGTCAACTGTGCCTTACAGGAAAGTACAGGAAAACAAAATATACATACTATCAGTGTAAGCAACACCTGTGTACGGAACATGCAGTTGTCATGTGTGAAGACTGCCTGGGGTGTGACAGTTGAAGAGAAAGTTATTTTTGTAGTATACTGTTTGTGTTTACACTGTAGTTCAGATAAGTTTTTATTTTTGACATTATCTTTTAGCTTTTGTAAGCAAGTAAACAACAAATGTGAAAATGTTGATGTATATTCTAAGCACTCATTAGAGGAAGCCTGTTTCCTCTAACAGGTTTGACACTGTACTTTAATGGTATCTTATTTCCCTGATATGTTGTACAGTATAGTGCAAGTTGTACAATATAGTAGGAAGCTCCTGACAATACAGGAAGAGAAGTGACAAGACTGCCACATAGGAAAGTAAAGCTAAGCACATGTGCTGTCACTGTAAGGGAGATCTGTGCAAGAAACATGTAGTCATTTGTCATGTGTTAAGACTGCCTTGGGTGTGACAGTTAAAGCAAAACTAATTTCTGTGGTAGAGTACTATTGGCATTTTCATTGTTGTTCACATAGGAATTTATTTCTGATGTAATCCTTTAGGCTTTACAAGCAAGTACCGAGCTGATGTGAAAATGTTGATATCTATTTTTGGGGTTTTTTTGGTACTGGGAATGGAACTCAGGACCTTACGCTTATCAGGCAGCCACTTATGCCACTGAGCTATATCCCCGGCCCCCTGTTGATGTCTATTTTAAATGCACAATACATAAGAATTTAATAATTTATCTTATTGGTATTTTTATGTTTCTGTTAACTCCCACTGTACAATATGATAAGAACCTCCTGACAAAACAGCAAGACCACTAAGGTGTCAAGTATGTCCTACAAAAAGGCCAGGAAACCAAAAGACATGTACTGTCAGTGTAAGCAATGCACATGTATACGACATACTATTGTCATGTGTGTAGACTGCCTTAGGTGTGATAATTGAAGTAAAGATTTTTTTTTTGAGTGCTATTGGGATTTTCATTGTAGTTCATATGAGAATTTACTTCTGATGTCTTTTTCAGACTTTGTACACCAAAAACCAGTTGAGGTTGAAAATTTTGATTCTTTAAACACTCAGTAGATATTAAAATCTCAACATTTTATTTTTGTGATTTTTTTCCCATTAAATACTCATTTTTTAATATAATAAAACTCATAAAATTATAATAATTTATCAATAGAAATATTCTAAAGTATAAACATGTGTGGTGGATTAAAAACCGGTGGTCAATGTAAACACCAGCTGAACTGCATCAGCATGGTGCTGAGTGAATGAATGTAGATGGCCTACATTAAAGAAGTTGCCGGCAGAAAAAGGAGACCTGGTGAGAAACAGTAGTGTTGTGGGTTCTCCTAAGTGGTCTTGTTGTTTGTAGTTATTGGTTCTACTGTTGCTGTGGATTCTTCTGGAGGAGCTTGCTGAGCTTCTTTCCTGTTCTCATCATCAAAGGAGCTCGGGACCTTGTTAAGAATGGCTGCAGTTCACTTTTGGGAAGCTCTGTTCCTTACTTTGAGCATCACTTCCTGGCTCTGGAGGGGAAGATGTGTGCTGCTCAGTCTCCAGGAGAAGCTTGTCATGTTGGCTTCCTGATATGAACTTGGCTATTCTCATCATCAGAGGAACTCGGGATCTCATTGTCACTAAGTATGGCGGTGATACTTTTCTCCAGTACAGAACCCTCAACCTACTAGCACAGATCCTTCATGCTGCTGGCACAGATTTTTCTGGCTTTCATTGCTAATCTTTGTGTTTTCCAGTGCAGATCCATGAAACAGACTTGCCTGAGTCATAGTCATCGGCTGTAGGCCTCCAGTTGGACTCATGGGAGGCATTGTCATGGGCTCTAGGTTTTCAGCTAAACTCATGCAAGTTATTGCCATGGGATCCAGACTCTCAGCTGGATTTTCTATGTCTTTCCTGCACTTTCTTTGTATTTGACTGCTCAGATGACCATTATAAATAATAATATAAATTACATATCCTGTATATAATCATTTTCCTTGCGATCCCCTAACTATAACAACATGGGTCCCGTATTTATGCACCTTGATGACAAAATTAGTCTTATCCTTCAAGGGCTATGAGTTCTGGGGCAGAGTAAGAGGGTGGGGAAGAGGGAGGTAGAAAAATAACAATATAATCCACATTCCAGAAGTTAGGGAGTTGGGTATGGCAGAGAAGGATAAATTCTCAGGTTAGGGCAAGGATGGTGAGGATAAAATGCAAGGTGGTAGTGACTTGGGAATGACTTGGGGGTCCTAGTCTTAATTTTCTTATTGGTTTGTTTTTTTGCGATAGGGTCTCACAATTGAGATCTGGTCGACTTTGACCTTATGCCTCAGCCTCCCAAGTACTGAGATTACAGGGGTGTACTTCCATTCCCAACTCAATTTAACTTTTGGGAGGACAGTGTGATTTTCCAGCAGATGAGAATAAATATGACTTCTCTGAGGCTGTTTCTGTTTCTCACACCTATCCTGTTTCTGTTTTTCATACCTTTATTGTCCTCTTTCTGCTCTTTCCTTCTCATCTCAGACCCACTGACCTTGTTTTCCCCAGTGGGAATAAGAACAGAGAGTTAATAGAAATGAACTTCATTAAAATCCACATCACCTATAAGTGCTGTGAATGTTTAGTGTTTTAATTAAGATGCACAAAGAGCCACTCTGCTTCATAGGTCTGATTTACATACCTATAACATCTGAAGGGCTGGAGAATTGGGTTTTCTTTTTTCTGATCCCAGTATTATAGGTTCTCATTATCAAAGCCATCTGGGAGAAAAAAAAAAGGAAAATATAGATCTTACTATTTTTTAATATCAACTAAGCCTCTTTCTAACCTTCCAGGGAGTAGTAATAACAATAACAAGAAAATTAGAAAAATGTTCTATTTCATTTTGGGGGGAGGGGTTGATTGAGACAGGGTCTCACTATGTAATTTAGGCTGGCCTTGAACTCACTGTGTAACCCAGGTTGGCCTCAAACTCACAGTGATCCTCTTGCCTCAGCCTCCCAAGTGTTGGGATTACAGGCAAGAGCCATGTGAGTGATGCATCTGAAAATTCAGCAGTCAAGACTTCAGATGACTGAAAACCCAGCTAATACCTCACATATATACACTCAGGGCCTTGTGCTTGCCAGGTAGGTATTGTACCACTAAACTAAATCCCTGGCCTATTTTTTTTGTTTTGTTGTTATTGTTGTTTTGAGACACAATTGTGCTATGTAATAGTTCAGGCTGGTCTTGAATCCATTGCGATCCTCCTGCCTCAGCCTCCCTAGCGCTGAGATTACAGGCATGGGCCACCATTCCCATGCTTGGTGGGAATACTGTACCTCTGTTTTACCTTTATGAGAGACCCTAAGCCAGAACACACAGGTAAACCTCTCCCTGACTTTTGACCTTCAAAAACTATGTGAATTTGGGTTCTTTTGTTTTTTAATTTCAAATCTCAGTTACCTTGCCTGATTCTAGCTGATAAAGTGACAAAGGTTGATAGTTTCACAGCTGGGGCACATTAGCAGTACTAATCATTGGGATAAAGAAGGGAACTAAATGACAAGGAGCTAGGCATGTGTTTGTTTTTTCAGTACTAGGCATTGAACCCAGGGGTATCTATCATGGACCTACATCCACAGCCCTTTTAAAATTTTTATTTTGAGACAGGGTCTTGGTAAATTGGTCAAATTTATCACCACCCTGCCTCAACCTCCTGAGTAGCTGGGATTAGGGGCCTGCATCGCCATGTCCAGCCTCCACTATACTTTAAAGCAACTACTTTAAACTACCAAGCTACTCTGTGGTAAATGGGAACAAAAGTGGCAGCAGAGGGCTGGGGATTTAGCTCAGTGGCTTAAGCATTTACCTGGCAAGCATGAGGTTGTGAGTTCGATCCCTGGTACAAAAAAAAAGAAGAGTGGCAGCAGAGAAAGGAGTTAAGCTACTGAAATGATTATGAAGTCTTGGACTCAGGTGGCTTTCCTGTGCAGATGGAGCCCAGTGAATAGACCCCAGGTGTGAGGAGTTGTAGGGTGGGGAAACAGTATGAGTTGGGTCTGAAAACTGCTTTTTTAGATCACCAGTGCTTCTAACTGCTAAACCCAAAAGTCTAAAGGCCTTTTTCTAATCCATTTCTTCCTTGAAATAGTGCTTTTTACTGCTTCCCTGGTTCTCTTTCAATCTTTTGGACTGTCCCTCCTAATTGCCTGATATCTATCAGTAGCAATAAATTCTTCCTTTTTCTTAGAGCTAAACTTGAGTTATTTTCATCTCTCTTTATCCTTGTTTCTTTTCTTTTTTTTCTGAGACAGGGTCTCGCTATATAGTACAAGCTGGTCTTAACTCAGTATGTAGCCCAGGCTGGCCTCAAACTCATGGCGACCCTCCTGCCTCAGCCTCCTGAATTCTGAGATCACAGATATGTGCAACCATGCTCAGTTTCTCTTTTTTTTCTTCAACAAGTATTTGTGAAGTCTCTAATATGTACCAGATTCTATGCTGAAGATTAGAGAAACATTTGTGCAAATACATGTGGTCCCATTTCTTTCTTTCTGTTTTTTTTTTTTTTTGGTCTTTTTGAGACGGTCTCACTATGCAGTTTAGGCTGACCTTGAGCTCACTTTGTAGCTCAGGCTGGTTTTGAACTCATAACTCCTGCCTCAGCCCCCTCAAGTGTGGGGATTATAGGCATGTACCACCACATCTGACTGTGGTCCCATTTTTTATGGAACTTTCATTTAAGTGAAGAAATGTACATCAAACAAACAATCATGTAAGTGAATACATTCAAGGAGTGTAGTTTACCCTCCTCAGTACAAATATTTCTGCTTTTAATTACATATAGTTTTAATTAGATTTAGTGGACATATTTGTGTACATATAAACTACAATTTTGAGTTTTGACATAAAACCATTATCATGATCAAAACAGTGATCATGTCTACGCCCTCAAAATTTTCTCATACATCTTTGTAGTCTCTCCTATCTTTTACCCTCCTCTACTCCTACAGATCTGCTTCTTAGCACTGTAGATTAGTTTGAATTTTCTAGAATTTTATGCAAATAAAATCATGCAGTATATTTTTTTGTTTGATCTCTTCTGTCTAGTGTAATGATCTCAAGATCCGTCTGTGTTATAAAACATAGTCCATTCCTTTTCATTCCTGAGGAGCATTCTTTTACAAGGATTATCTTTTTTTTTTTTTTATCTTTTTGAGACAGGGTCTCACTATGCAGTTCACTCTGGCCTTGACCTCACTTTGTAGCCCAGGCTGGTCTTGAACTCGCAACGATCCTCCTGCCTCAGCCACCAGAGTGCTAGGATTACAGGCGTGAGCCACCATGTGTGGCTACCATTGTTTATCTTTTCACCATTGATGGATTTTGGGATCATTTCTACCTTTTCATTTACAAATAATGTTACTAAGAATATTGGTATACAAGTCTTTGTATACTAGATGCGGGATAAATATCAAGGAATGTATGGCTGGATTGCATGGTAGGTGCATATTTAAACTTTTGAGTAACTGGTGAGCTGTTTTCTAAAGTTGATGCACCATTTTATACTCTCAAAGCAGGGCTCAAGAGCTCCAGTCTCTCCACATCTTCATTAACACTTGATATAATCAGACTGTAAAATTTAGGTATGTAGTGGTATCTCACTGCTGTTTTACTTTGCATTTTCCTAATGACAAATGGTGTTGGATATGGTGTTTTTTTCACGTGCAGCAAAAATCGTCATCTATATATCTGTAATCTGTAGTATTTTCTCCTTGTTTGTAGCTTGCTTTTAGTTCTCTCAACAGTATATTTCAGAAAGTCCTAGCTTTGGGGCTGGGGATATAGCTCAATGACAGACTGTTTATTTAGCACTGAAGAGGCCCCATGCTCAGTCCCCAGCACTTAGCAAACAAAAACCCCAGACTATTAGGCTTTAATCCTGATGAGTGCTCGTAGATACATTTGTTCTTTTGTAGACTATGCTTTTGGAATCATAACTAAGATATTTTGCTTAACCCTAGTCACAGACAAGAGCACATAATAGCTTGAAGGAGACAACTACGGACCAGAACTAGTAAACCAGTCAGAGAATGGGCACTGGGCAAGGAATGTAGATGCAGAGGAAGAAACTTAGTTTCAGGTAATAAAAAGGGGTGGATTTTCTTTTTTGTTTTTTTGAAAATCCATGACAAAGTCTTTATTTTTTACTTGTAAATGATTATTGGTATACCAAATAACACATTCTTGAATCCTATCATCTAGTAAATGTTTTAATGTTGTTTTGAGACAGGGTCTCCATTATGCAGTTCAGGCTGGCCTGGATCTTACTATGTAGCCCAAGGTGACCTCACACTTGTAATCTTCCTGTCTCAGCCTCCTGAGTGCTGGGATTACAGGTGTGCATCACCACAGTCACCTCACCTAGTAATTATGGTTAAAATTAAGTACATCCCACAAAAGTATACTGGTATCCACTGTTCTAATTCTTCTTCAGAATATACTGCTTTAAGGCTGGCTACTCTTCACACAAGTTACAATTAACTCTTTAATACTTTTTCATAGAAAAAGCCCCTGACCTTCAAGAAAGTATAAAGGAAAAAGTTATTTAATTCTTTCCTCTTTTTAAACAGCTGTTTTTTGTTTTTCCTACTACATCTAAGAAAAAAAAATCAATACTGACATACATGTTGCCTTAGCTAAAAAGTATAGAAAACAGACAACATATATTCATTGAATTTTTTTTCTTTTTGGTACTAGGACTCAAACTCAGGACCTTGTATTTGCCAGGCAGGTGCTTATGCTGCTGAGCTACATCCCTGACCTTACTCATTAAACTTCTAAGAAATATGAGGTAAAAAGATGAAATCTGTGGAGAAAATATTAAGTTTGCCCAAAGAAGCTAGATATGCTACTCTCCAAAAAGTGAAAGGAACATAAGAAATAATTTAGTGGATTTCATAGGAATAGAAGTTGACTTTTTTTTTTTTTTGAGACAGGGTCTCACTATGCAGTTCAGGCTGGCCTTGGGCTCACTTTGTAACCCAGGCTGGTCTTGAACTTGCAATGACCTGCCTCAGCCTCCCAAGTGCTGGAATTACAGGAGTGCACCACCACCCCCAGCAGAAGTTGACTTTTATAAAGCTTCATATTCCATGTCAGAATCCACAGAATAGGCACTTCTTCCTCCTATCCATTTATGAGGGAGTTTTCACGGATTCCTGGCCAGATGTCACAGACAAAGACCAAGAGATTATCCAGGACTTCTTCCCTGTCCAGCTGGAAGTAGGTTTGGGAGATGGTCATCTTCTCCTGGGTCTCTCCTTGTCCACTTCACTACTGCCATGGGATCCTAAGACTGCTGCTGCCTTGGCCTTCAAATCTTTCTCCCTCTGCAGGTGGTACTGTTCAATCTCAGCAAAGCTGCTTTGGCCTGCTGCAGTCTCCAGTTCTTTTGCTCCTCCAAGACTTTCTTTTCTGCCTGTGGCAGCTGCTGAATTCCTTGCAACTGGCTGGCCATGGCTGTTGCTGCTTATAGGGCCAAGTGAGCAGCCTAAAACGGGAGACAGCACCTCGGGTCAGCTGACTCACCATCCACATTCTGCATGTTTTGTTTTGTTTTTTTTCTTTTTGTTTTGTTTAGCGATAGGGTTTTGCTATGTAATTCAAGCTGGCCTCAAACTCACTATGCCACCCAGGCTGGCCTCTAACTCTCTGTGATCCTTTTGCCTCATCCTCCCAAAGGGGGTGGATTTTGAGATAAGCAGTGTAATGAGTATAGTTGATTAACATTCAGCATCCATTCTATCACTTTCTGGTGTCTGTCCCTATGCTTCAGAGGTTGGAAAGTTAAGGATTATATTTCTCAGAATACTTTGAAGCCAATAATATGAATTTGGGTGAGATTTAGAATGCAGAAGGCAAAGGTGGTAGTCCTGCTATGTTGACTACTTCACAAACAAGGTTCTGATGATGTAGCACATTTACTTATTTAGCTTGGCTGATTTATTTATTTATAAATTTCCTCTTTTCAGATGATAGAGATAGAAAGCAGACGGATCCCCACACTATCAACCCCAAGCTGTAGTGTATTTTCATAGCAGTGATCCGGTGATGTCTCTAGCTTTGTAAATATTAAGAGCTGGTTGCATCAGAGTTTAGCAGTGGCAATGTCCTAATATAGCTTTCTGATTCCTGGATTGCAGCCACAGTCTTTGTTCTTAATAGACCTCCTGGTGCCTCACCCTCCCTGACTTTGGCAGAGGTAGCAGCTTCCTTGGCAGAGCACAGCCACAAGTTCTGGTGGGTATTCCTAGAGCTTTGGCCCAGCCTGGTCACTCTAGACTTTCTGAAAGGTTTTATAAACACAGTGCTTTCTTGTGAGTTTAAAACACTTGGAGGGGGTTCTGTTTCCTGCACAGATTGAGTGATACAAGCAGTCAGGATGTATCTGGGAGAAATGATAAAGAATAAAAGGTCTTTCATCACATGGGAAGAATGTGGCAATGTAAGTAGTCATTTATTTATTCCATGAGCATGTAGCCAATATGAAATGAGTGCTATAACCAGATGCCAGGAGTATCTACCTACCCTGAAGGAAATTACACAATCATCATTTCATATTTTAGGATACTATGTCCTCACTGAGATGTTGTCAATTAGACTTGATAAAGAAATCCTGACTTTATATAGAGTTTTTGGTTTTTTTTGAGATAGGGTCTCACTATGTAGCCTAGGCTGGCCTTGAACTCACAGAGATCCTCCTACCTCAGCCTCTCAAATCCTGGATTATGGGCATTCTCCACCATGGCTGACTCCTAATACAGTATTCTGAAGTGAACTTTAAACTTAGTTTTAATGGATGAGTAGGAACTGGCCAACAAAGGAAAAGAGTATTTTATCTGCAATAGGGAAAATTATTAAGGAAAAAATATCTGTGTTATTTCCTAGAAAAGAGACAAAAGAGGAGGTGCCCCTAAAGGCCTAAGGGAGGGAGCCAGAGATAATGTAGGGGCTTCATTGATGGGGGTAGGGGCTAGAAAGGAGTGACTAAGAGAGAGTGTCTTCAAACTGGCTGCAAATATTCAGCCTTCATTACTCTCTCCCTCCTTGAGAGAGAATCAGAATGACATGAAAAGCCAAGTGTGGTGGTACACGCCTATAATCCCAGCATTTGGGAGGCTGAGGCAGGAAGATCATTGCAAATTTGAGACAAGTCTGGGCTACCAAGTGAGCTCAAGCCAGCCTAAACTGCATAGTGAGATCCTGTCTCAAAAAGATCAAAAAACAAAAAAACAAAATAAAACACCAGAATGACACATGATTTTGAAACCAAAGCCTGGGGTCACTGCCAGATTACTTGTTAGATGGCCTTGGTTGCATTACTTCTTTTAGTCTGTTTACTCATACATAAAATTAAGATAATATCTCCCTCCTCCCTCCTATAATATTGTAAAATCTGATAATGGATATATAAATTATGAAACATTATAAAAATATTAGTTGCTATTGTTATCTAATAGGTAACTAAATCTAGGTGATTCTATCTTAAGTATGTGTCTTTCCTTAACTTCTGTTTATCCTCCTGCCCTGACTTGCTTCAGGTTCTTAACTTCTCCATATCATTTTTGTAGACCTCTGAATTCTCGAGTACTCTTGAGGAATATTTCCAAAGAGCAAACTATCCACAGAACAAAGAGCAAACTCCTCATCTGAGCACAAGGCTCCTCTTGAAGCTGATTCAAACTGCCTGTGTAGTTTTGGCTTCTGTCCTTCCACTACACACTATATACTTCAGCCTCACTGAATCCTTTACTGTACTCAAACATCTCACACTTTTTCATAGTTCTTTATTTCTCCTTCGCAGAATGCCTTTGATCGTTCCTGATCCTCCATTCCATCTGTGTGCACAATAATCTCCTTTCTATCTGGTTCATCTATTCAACCTTCAGCCCTAGCTCAAATGTCATCTATTCCTTTATGGTTCATTCACATGGTAGCACTTTGTATACTCTTCTATTATGGCATTTATCATACTGTTTTATCAACATTAGTTTGAGAATCTAGTAGGTTTCTACCAGACTGGGAGCATATGAAAGAAAAATATTTGTTCATTGCTGGATCTTCCTTGAAACAAATGGACTTTTCCAACTGAATCAAAGGGTTCATTTGAAAGATTAGAGACAGGTAAGGTGGGAAAAGTAGATTGAAGAGGCATTAAGGTTTGGTGATGATACATGTACCCCTGAATATCAAACTAAGAAGTTTTAGTTTTATCCTGTAAAAAGTAAGAAAGCATTGAAGATAGGTAAGCAGAGAGTTAACAGTGAAAGCAGTAATGGGCCCTAGAAACTGGAATATATAAATCTGGTGGTTAAATTTGAGCAAATAAAAAAGCAAAAATGTGGCAGGCATGGGGGCACACATCTGTAATCCCCAACACTCAGGAGGCTGAGACAGGAGGATTGATGTGAGTTTTGAGGCCAGCATAGGCTACATAGTGAATTCAAGTTCAGCCTGAATTACATGGCAAGAATTTGTCTAAAAAAGAAAAGAAACAAAGTTAGCTTGTTATAAAACATAAATTAGATTGAGCCACTTCTCTGTCCAAAATCACCCAGTGGCTATCTATCCTACTTACAGAAAACCTAAAGTCCTTGCAATAATCTACAATACCCTGCACAATGTGGTTCTAGTTATCTTTCTGACTTCTTTTTCACTACTCTTTTTTCCCCCCTTTGGTACCAGGGCTCAAACTCCTGACCTTGCGCTTACCAGGCAAGTGCTTGAGCCTCTGAGCTAAATCCCTGTCCCTTACTCTTTTTCTTGCTCATTGTATTCTGCCTCTTAGCTTTTCCTCTAACATGTCAGGTGTGGGTTTTTTTTTTTTTTTTTTGGTACCGGGGATTGAACTCACAACCTTGTGCTCTGTAGGCAAGAATTGTGTTGCTGAGCTATATCCTTGGCCATGTCAGGCAAGTATGAACTGGTTCTTTCCTCTCTGGATAATTCTTCCACAAATACCCACATTACCTTCATACATTTACCCAAATGCAATTTTATTAACAAAGATTTTCTAAATCCTCCTAGTAAAAATTTTATTTCCCACCTCTGTCTTTCAGTTTTATTTTTACTAATATTGATTACTAACACCTATGCATTTTACTTACCTAATTATCTACCTCTCTTCCTACACAGAATGTAAATTTCAAGGCAGACAAATGTATGCCTTTTTGATTCACAGGTCTATTTTTAGTTCTCAGAACAGTATCTGATATATAACAAGTTTTCAATAAGTATTCATTGAATGAAGAATAAAATATCTAAGTAATAACTTCAGGTGCGGTTAGATCCAGCCTGTCATTAGAATTGCCTTTACCTCTTAGCTGTTCTTTTCTTTGGCATTAGCTTCATTCTCAAGAAGGTGTGATGGGCAAGACCACCAACAGTAGCTGAAGGTTTACATTCTAACAGTTCAGCAGCTCAAATGGACAGCATGCCTCTTTCCTGATTGTCCCAGTAAAATCTTTGGAAATGAATCTTACGAGTTTGGGCTTGGGTCAAATAACAATCCCTAAATCAGTCTCCAAGGAAAGATGAATAAAAATGTTGTAACTGGACACATCTGGATCATGAGGCCTCCTAGATTGGTAAAATCTAATTCTACTTGGAACAAGGGGTGTGGTGATTTCCTAAAACAAAATGGGGTGCTATCCGAGGAAGGATGGCGACTAGGCCACCACATTATCCGTGATAGCCCATTAGCAGATGATCCCAGAACTCCTGCCTCTGTTCTCAACCAGCCAGAGGGCCCTGACAGTTGATAAGGGCCTCTCCTTCTTTCATCTGTCTGCCAGGTAAGGTCTTCCTTATCTTTCACGGCCCGGTTCAAATACATTTCCCTCACGATGACTCTGAATAGATGTGGTCTCTCTCCTTTGTCTGAGTGTCCCAGTGTTTTTACTTCTTTTGTAGCCAGCTTTTCACACTGTGCTCTATTCTTTATTTGTACACATTTGCGACTCACGCCCTCCAACAGTGGCAGTCAATGCTCACTCCGGCCGCCAGGGCACGCTAGGCGTCAGGCACGAGGCTGCCGAGGGCGGGAGGCTTTGTGATTGGCAGGCACTGCTGTCAATCGGGCGCAGGCGGGGTGGGATGCCCGGGAGGCCCGTGGGCGGGAGGCGGGACCTGCATGAATGAGCCGCGCGCCGCGCGGCAACAGTCTGCGCTCGCTCCAGTCCCGGCCGGGAGTGGGTGGGAGGAAGCTAGGTTGGGGGGAGGGAAAGAGCGCGGGGGGCGGGGTGGGGTAGCGCCCGGACGGCGCGCCGAGAGCCGTGAGGCCGCGGATGTAAGGCAGAGCGGGTCACCACGGTTCCTGGCGTTTTGGTGCGGCTGTGCACTGCGTCGCCTCCAGCCTCGCCGCCCGCTACCTTCGGGGGATTCTAAGAAGCCTCTGGCGCCCCCGACGGCGCAGAAGAGTTGCGACTAGGGACCTAGGGCCGGGAGAGGAGCCGGGACAAGCGGCGGATCGCAGGGCACCCCGGGCGTGCAGGCGGGGGCTAAGCCCCCCCTGCGGAGGGCCCCCCCCCGCTGCGATGGGCAACTTGGAGAGTACCGAGGGGGGCCCGGGTAACCCGCACTCCGTTCCTCTGCTGTTGCCGGCCGGCAAGATGCCGATGCCTGAACCCTGTGAGCTGGAAGAGAGGTTCGCCTTGGTGCTGGTGAGAGCTGAGCCCAAATCCCTTCTTCTACCGCCCCCTAGGTCCCTACGCCTGGGGTGGGATTTTGTGCTGGGGGCCTTGTCCTGCCCACCCCTGCTGCCAGGACTCCAGACAGAGCTCGGCCTCCAGTGCCTTCCCCGAAGCTCTGAGCAGCCACTGGCTGGCCTGGACAGCACGTCGGGGACCTCAGCACGACGCCTCTTCCTCTGGGCACTTGGAGGAGAGACGGTCCCCATCCCGGGACAGCCCCGGGATCCAGACTTCTCTCTCCTCCCTCCCAACCTGCCGACCTGCTCTCGTTTCCCTTGTCAGAATTCCTAACCCGGAGCCTCTCCTTGATGAGGCCAATTCAGAAACTGGGGCCGGCCTGCGCCTCAGTTTAGGTCGGGCTTCTCTGAGTGGGTAGACCGCCCCTCGCGCTAACATGGAGGCTTTCCAGAGTGTGGGTCCCGCGCCCAGCTCAGACCAGATGTTTAGGAAGAGTGGGGGACCGGGGAGGGGCTGGCAGCTCTTGAAGGGGTGGAATAAAGAGTGATGCCATTCTGCTTGTTTTGAGGACTGCCTGCAGGCATCCTCCTAAGTTATAGTGGATTTGCCTAAAAGGCTGAACATGTGGATAAGCCACTTCACTGGAATATTTTTTCCAACTGGAATAATATACAAACCATCCCGCCTCCTGTTACCGTTTTTTCATGTTAAGCCCTAGTGACTAGTTTTTATTCTTTTCCAGTAGCTCTTTGTAGTGTAGGGTTTTTAGCGTTAGGGACTCTCCTTTGGTGTGGGAATTGGATATTGATATCAGTGCTTCTGTGAAGTGAAAGGTTCTGAGTTTGTATTATTGAGATGGAGCCCAGAATATGTTGGTGCTGAATTTGAAGTTTTAGAAAGAACGTGAATATTATTAGCTAACGGAAGAACTTTTGAGGAAGTTGGGGAAATTTTTCTTAGTTCCTTGGAGAATGAAGAGCCAATAATAATTCTTGGGTTGTTGTTGGTATGGCCTGAAGGGCTGACTTTGCTTTTGCTCATGAGGAGGGATAAATTATGGACTTAGTACCCTTATTGGATTTCATCTGCCTTGGAAGAGGAAGATTAGATCTGTTGGCAGCAGTGGAGCTGTCTAGAGATTCCAGCCTCTGTGATGGTGGAGAGCCTGACATCAGTCCACAAGCACCAGAGCCAGCTCAGAGAGGGGACCATGATGATATTGTAAGGGGAAGCTGTGCCATTGGCACCCCTGTCTGCCAGCTCTTTGAAAGATGGGAGGGATCTGGGCCACACATCCTGTGGCCCTTTGCCTTTCTCCCGTCCTCCCCAGGGGGATGGGGTGAGTCAGTGATTACTAATGTGCTGTGACCATCTCAGAGACTGAGGAGAAGTGATTGGGACTTACTGCCATGGAGAACAAGAGCTCAACTGTTGGGGAAAAGAGTGGGAGGGAATCCACCCTTCGGTGGGGGTGTGAAAAGCCCTAGTGAGCTGGCACCAGTTAGCTATAGGAACGAGAGAGGAGGGTATTCTGAACTAGGTTGGATGGGAGGCAGAGGTAGGGGCTGCAAAGATTTTGTGAGAGCTCAGAACCAGAATCTTCACCCGAGCTTGGTAGGCCAGTTTGTTTAGTACACAAATTGATGGCTTGACAGTCACAAGATATGCACATGGTGTCCTGTTTACTATCCAGAGCATCAGAGAACCCAGGTCAAGTTTGGAACTGGACCACCCACTTGCAGTTCTTCCCTTCTGTATAAATTTTTGATTTATTCCTTGTGACTTTTGTTTTGGTCTTGTTTCTGTGTCCCTAAGCTGCTCCTGATGGAGAGGTTGGAACAGGGCAGGCCAAGACTAGTTGGCTGGCTTAGGAGAGAAGGGGAGTTAACCTCAATTTTCTAACACAGAAATCATGTTTTCTTGGAGATTTGGGTCCTCTAAGTACTGTTTGTTTGTTTGTTTGTTTGTTTGTGTATAGCCCAGGATGGCCTCAAACCTTGGGTCATCTTGCATCAGTCTCCCAAATGGTGGGATTACAGGAATGTGGCATTATGCTTGCTTTTCTGGGGACTCTAAAAAAGATGTCTCTTTCCACTGCTGCTGAAAGTTGCCCTTTCTACCATTTTTGGGGAGCATTACCTACTGTAAGCTAGATGTTTGACCTTGATGCAGGCTTAGGTGTATTTCCTGAACAGTCAGGAGAAACATAGTAGAAAAAGCAAGTACTCTTGTTTTTAATCTCTTTGAGGGCAATCCTCCTGCTTCAGCCTCCCAAGGGCTGGAATTACAGGTATGTACCACTACACTCAGTTTTTGTTTATTTGTTTTGGTTTTTTGAAACCAGTCTTGTTATGTTCCCTTGAACTCACTGTAGCCCAAACTGGTGATCCTCCTGCCTCAGCCTCCCAAGTGTAGGGATTACAGGCATGCACCACCATACCTGGCTCTCTAGTTTCCTCTTATAAAAGGGGTTAAGAATAGTATGTCACATGAGGTTATTGTGTGGATTTAATGAAATCAGAAGTCAAATACTTGGCAGAGTCTGATATCTTCTATATGCTTAATAAATGGTAACTTTTAAATTTATATTTCTCGGCAGTGACTCAGATCTGAGGTCACTTGTAAGTGCCAAAAAATGGTTTTAGGTTCAGAAATCTGATGGAACCAGGAACCCCAGTCTATCCGCTGCTGTCAGATGGAGGGCTTCCCCAGCCCCAGTATGTCTATAAAAACCCCCCTGTAAAGCACCCTGGCTGGGAAAGTTGTGTCAGTGCTGAGTCAAGACCACAGGCTCCCTGCTTTCTGGTACAGACATATGATCTGCTCCACAGCCTTTCAGTTGAGGTTGGAGGGCTCCAGGCCTAAAGCCAGTTGGTTTCTTCAAGACACTGATCACAAAAGTCCTAACTCAGCCGAGTGACTTAGAGTAGGCTTTCCCTACTGGTGTGTTGCACATGGGTGACTTATGTACTGATCCTAAGGGCAGCTGAGGTCCCTGATTGATCCTGAGTGTGCCCTGATGTGAAAAAGGCTGAGAACCTGTAATGTTACACTGCTTTGGGGGATCCTTTCTCTCCCTCTTTCCCTGAGCAGCAGTTCCCATTCTGTTGAGTACTAAGAAATTTGGATTGGGGCAATGATTGTAGTTCCTCATTTGTATCAGAATAAGAGCTAGTCTCTGGTCTGATGAAGCCCTGATCTATTTGGTTCCAACTAATTACTACCCAAGCTCAGTTACTCAGAAGTTAGTATTCTGGCTGTGTTGGACTTTGCTTAGAGGAAAGAGACAGCTCTAGGAGTTTGAAAGGACAACTCTCTGTCTTCGGTGTGTTTGCACCCTGATTTTTGTCTTGTTGACTTATGCAGACCCCAAACTGGGTCACAACATTCTGATGCTAGAAAAGTTGCTGGCTGTCCTCAGAACCAGGCTCCTGACCGTGAGGGTGAGGTTGTGTGACAGGACCATTCCTGCCGCACTTCCTCTTACATTTTCTTGGTGATGACTAAGGACTTTGGTTTTGCCCTAAGTGTAGCAGCTAAGTTGTCCTGGATGGTAGTTATTCTATCTGAGAAGCTTTGAGAGGCCTCCTTTGATACAGAAAGGGACTGGGAAAACTTGGACTAAATATCAGGTTCCAAACAGCCATGTAGAGCTTTTTCCTGTCTCTGGAGATTGTGGTGAATTAGTTCAGGCTGGAATAGAACTTGGGGAAAGGAAAAGGCCTTTGAAGTAGCTGGTCAGAGGAACCTCCTTTTTGTTTAGTGACCCTACTGAGAAGACCCTGGGCCACAGAGAAGAACATCATTCCTTTGACCCATCTGGGTCAGCCTTAATCTGGAAAATTTGTGTGTGGTACCTGAATGGATGAAGTGGACACATTGTTCATTTGAGAATGTTTCATTGCCCAGGGAGGAATTGAGCCCCCTACCCCAACCCCACCCCAGTACCCACCAGAGCCTTTAAGTATTCCAGCTCTTTTTGTTTCTTTCTTTCTTTTTTTTTTTTTGTTTGTTTGTTTGTTACCCGGGATCCAACTCCCGACCTCGTGTTTGCCAGGCCAGTGCTTAAGCCACTGAGCTAAATCCCTGGCCCATCTTTTTTAATTTCTTATTTTGGGACTGGTTCTTGCTAAATTGCCTAGGTACAGTACTAATTTGTAATCCTGCCTCAGCCTCCCAGAGTGCTGGGATTACAGGCATCTCAGACATGTGAGATTCAAATTTTTTTTTTCCTTAAAGTAATAGACATTCACTAAAGACAGTATGGGACAGCGCATGCCTGTAATCCCAGCACTTAGGAGGCTGAGGCAGGAGGATCACCACAAGTTTGAGGCCAGCCTGGGCTGTATAAATGATTTCAAGTCCAGGCTGCACTACATAGTGAAACCTTGCCTCAGAAAAGAAAAGCAAAGGAAAAAAAAAAAAGAAAGAAAGAAAGTATGGGACAAAGAGGAAGAGATTTAAGTTTTTGTTTTTTAGGGTATATTTTTAGGTTTTGGGTTTGTTTTTTTTTTATGTTTTTTGAGTCAGAATCTTGCTGTGTAGTATAGGCTGATCTTGAACTCAATGTGTAGCCCAAGATCGAGCTGAACAGGCAGCAGTCCTCCTAACTGCTGGGATCACAGGTGGGTGCCATGCCTGACAAAATGAAGATTGACTGATTGATTTTTCAGACAAGATCTCACTATGCAATTCAGGCTGGCCTTGAACTGACTGTGTATCCTAGGCTGGCCTCAAACTCACAGTGATCCTCCTGCCTCAGCCTTCCCAATGTTGAGATTACAGGTATGCACCACCATGCCTGGCTAAGACTGAAGATTTGAATTGAAGAACAACCATATTTTCTCTGGTTCCTTTGTCAAATGCAGAATGCAGCCAATGCTTTTTTTTTTTTTTTTTTGAGACAGTCGTGCTCTGTAATCCAGGTTGGCTTTGAACTCACAGTGTAGCCCAGACTAGCCTCTGACTCATGGCAATCCTGCCTTAGCCTCCTGAGTGCTGTTACTGGCATACACCACCATACCCAGCTCCTGGGGTGTCTTAAGACTGAATATTTTTTCCTCTAGTGGTGTTTAGTATATATAAGATGTGATTGAAACTGTCAGTGAGAAACTGGGCATAGTGGCACATGTCTGAAATCCCAGCACTTTGGAGCTTTGGCAGGAGAATTGCCTTGGGTTTGAGGCCAGTCTGGGCTACAAGACCCAGTCTCAAAAAAAAAAAAAAAAAAGAAAAGAAAGAAATAATCAGTGAATGTTTAAATTTAAGAACAAGATTTGGCATGCAAAGTCTTCAATCTTTAGAGTTTTCCTAAAATTGAATTTTCTAGGTTGTTATATATAAATGTTTTGAAATCCTAAACAAAATTCCCTTTTTTTCTTTTAAACTCAGGGCGTTATGCATGCTACACAAGTGCTCTGCCCCTACTGAGCTATATAAGGGGAGGGAAGAGTACTGAGAGTAGTTTTTTTTTTTAATGGAAGCAATGCTTGATTATTAAACAAATATGGAAATAAAGAAGAAATTAAAATTGGGTGTAAGAAATTAAAATCAGGTTGGAGCTATGGCTCAGTGGCACAGCACCTGCTTGGCAAGCATGAAGTACTGAGTTTGATTCCTAGTACCAAAAAAACCCCAGCCCCCCCCAACAAGAAATTAAAATCATTTGTGTCTCCCTGTGTACTAACAATTTGATATACTTAGATATATTTTTAACAATTAGAATCATGGTTTGTAAACTATTTTTCTTTATAATTTCAAGCTTTTTTTTTTTTCTCCTGGTACTTGGGATCAAATTCATGACCTTGGGCTTGCCAGGCTCAATTTGAAGCATTTTTAAATGTTCTTCAGTATTATGATTTTGTGGTTGCATAGCAATGCATATACCATAGCATTTTATTGTGTTGCCTTGCAGTTTTTTTGTTGTTCCTTAGCCTCCTAAGTAGCTAGGATTACAGGTATGTGCCACTGCACCTGGTTCATTTTATGTTTGTTTGTTTGGGGGTTTTTTTGCTATTATAAATAACACTTTGGTGAACATCCTGTGCATAAAAATTTGTGAGCCTTTCTGATTATTACCTTAGATAAATTGCTATAAGTGGAATTATTGAGTCCAAGAATATATGCTTTTTTTTTTTTTTTTGAGGCAGGATCTTGCTATGTAGTCCATGCTGGGCTCGAATTTGCAGTGATCCTTCTGTCTCAGCCTTCCAAGTGCTGGGATTAAAGGTGTGTACCACAGCACCTGGCTATATGTTTTTTAAAGATCTTTGAGATGATCTATCTTTTGAAAAGTTGTATCAGTTACTTTTTCCACAGGTAGTATATGTTTTGTTTTTGTTTTTTTATTTTATTCTTTGGTACCAGAAATCAAACTCACAAGCTTGTGCTTGCCAGGCAGGTGCTGTGCTGCTGAACTATATCCCCAGCTCCTTACAGATAGTATATCAATGTCTTCTTTTTCTCTATATGCTAACCATTTCTGGATAGTTTAACTTTTTAGTAATCTTTGATAATTTTATTAATAAGATTAATTTCTCTGAATATTTCATCATAAGCATTTTGGCCATCTTTTGTTTGTGTCCTTTGCACTCTGTTGGGGATAAATATATTTTTTCTATACATTAATTATAAAATATTTTTCATGTATGTTAGTTTTTTCAGTGCTGGGGATTGAACCCAGAGTTTTGTGCATGCTAGGCAAGTGTTCTACCACTGAGCTACTCATATGTGAAAGCATATAAATATGTTAAGAATAAGATGGTAAAACGAACATCAGTGCATCCACTGTAAAGATCTGGGAATTGTTTCCTGTCTCTTCTTTTTTTGGGTACTGGGAATTGAACTCATGACCTCGCCCTTGCCTGGCAGCCGCTGTGCCACTGAGCTATATCTTCAGCCCAGTCTCTTATTTTCTTCTTTGTGAAAGAGCTCTCTAGCTTAGAACTTGAGTCTGTTCTGCAGCTGAGACAGTCCAGGTGGCAGCCACACCAAGGCTTCATAACCCTGTCTCTGGGGAAACAATTGTTACAGCTGCAGAGAACAGGAACTAGTCTTGGTGGAAATAACTAATCTTCAATGAAGTGAAAAAAGAAGCCAGAATGGAGAGGAAATGAGACCACAGATCCTCCCTGCCCCCACGGTTACCTAAGAAGACTAGGCAGAGCCAGGGCCCTGGTTCTGTGGTTAGGACCAAAGTAACTGCCCAGAGCTGACTTTATGAGTGCCAGGGTCAGCAGTGCTGGCTGCCTGAAGCCAGCCTGTCATTTGTGTGCTAGGTCAGTCACTTCCATTCTGGGGAAACATTTCTCCAAGTCTGTGCTGAGCTGCAGGAGTGCCAGGGACAGACCAAGAGTACTAGTTTGGAAATGACTTAAGAGAAGGGGAAGAAAGGATAAGAGAAGGTGCTGTTGTGACAGCCCCCAAACTTCTGATTGTTGCTGGTTGATTCAGGACTCCCTCTTTGAATAGCAACAGGTGGGAATTTAGGGTTTTTAAGGTTGTTATCCATGAAGAAGAGGAAGGGATTCCAGAATACAGTTGAATAGGGAATTTCTGAGTTCCCAGAGAGGCAAGAGGTTGGATGTAGCAGATTGACTGAGGAAGAAGGTATGACCTTTAATTATGGCATCCCAGGACACATACACAGAACAGTTCCCAGAGCCCTGGGCATGAACCCAGTCAGAGAGTGCCTTCTGCTGCTGCTGAGAACTTGAGCTGGTTTTCAGAGGAGAGCCTAGATCTGTCAGCTCAAGGAGTGAGATACACAGAAAGGACAGTCCCCTTTGAGCTCTTCCATGCTGTGTTTTTCATGGGAGCAGGATCCTGTCCTGTAGAGTGTTCTTTTTTGCCTACTTTTACTTGGCCCTAAACTTACTCTCTGGAGCCTGTTTCTTTTCCTGCCTTTAATAATTGTAAAACCTTGCTACTGAATGTGCTTGTCTTGACCAATTCTTTGTTCAGGATAGAAAGAACCTAGAAACCACTTCTCAGGAGAGCCAGCACCTCAAGGCCCATAACGGTAGCAAGTGGCCTTACTGGCCCAGAGATACTCTTGTCTTTGTTTTTCACTACTTTTGTTTCTGTCTACGTTCTTCTTCACAGTCCTCTTTGCACATGCGCAGGCTGGGGATTGAATTCAGGGCCTGTGCATGCTGAGATGCTAAGCGCATGCTCATTTCTACTGAGCATACCACCAGACTCTTTCCAGGTTCCTGTACTCTGTCTGTCTTTCATCACCTCACAGCAAAGGTGTCATTGGGAATTTGTGTGTTGGGAGGGGAGGACTTGGAGAGAGTTTTTTTTGGGAGGAAGAGGGATGTGGAGTAATGATTCAATCCTTGGCTTTATAATCTGCATACTCTTAGTTTAGAAAGTACTTTGAGGTCATTCAAAGGCATTTTAAATATTATTCAGAGTCATGAAGGGCTTAGTGAATTACTTCTATGGCAGATTTTTTTTTTTTTTTTAATTTATGTAGCTCAGGCCAGCCTTAACCTCATGGGTGATACTTATGCCTCAGCCTTCTTTGTGCTGGGATTATGCCTGACTTATTTGTTTTACTCTTGAGACAGGGTCTCATTAGGCAGCCCAGGCAGGCCTGAACTCTCCATGTAGTCCAAATGGGGCCTTAACTTTCAGCAGTTTTTGTGCCTCAGCCTGCTGATTGCTGGATCACAGGTGTGTACCATCACTTTTAGCTTTCATGGCAGTCTTTCACAGTAAGGGAAAGGGTTAGGCTATTGTATACCAGTGGTGGTTTTATTCTTATTCTCATTTCTCCTTCTCTATTTCTTAACCACTTTTCCACTCTCTCAAGGTTATTGACCAAGGCTGGAGTGAGAGCAGTAACCTTGTCTCTGGATCTCTAATGCACATCAACAGAAACAGGTTTTCTCTTTTTTCCTCATTTGCTCCTCTCTGCTTAAATCCAGAATGGAGAATATTATGACCCTCTTCTGTTTGCCCAACCCCCCTCTAAATATGATCTGGGTGTGAGCCCAGAGTTTAGGTTCTTTAAAGAATATCCTGTTTTTAAAACTACTTACCGTTTAGGGCAGTTTCTACTCTGCTTTTACCAACTTCCTTGTAGGAATCTGGGGAGCCAGGCCCTCTCACTCTTCCCAGAATTTCCCTTGAAACTATAAAAAACAAAAAAACAAAAGACACATGTCCTGGGATAAAGTAGCTCATTTGAGATATATTGGCTTAGACTTGGTTTGAAAGAAAGACTATTAGTTTGGGAATCGAAGCACCTAGGTTCTGATCCAGTTTTATAGTTTTATTTTCTCAGTTAAATTATTGTGGACAAATCTTGTAACCTTTTTTAGCCACTTTTAGGGGGATAATACCTACTCTACAGAATTTTGAGAATGCTTAAAAGAGATAACAGTGAAAAGACTATAATCTATAAAGTTTCTACAAATCAGTGTTTATTGTATATACATTACCCATACAACTTCTATTTCCATAAGTTGCAGGGCTTTTCAGCTGAGAGAGATGTTGTCTCAGGAGGCCTTGGGGAACAAGTGAGGATGTTTTGGTTGTCACATTGACTAGGAATGCAGCACAGGTTGCCTTAGCATCAGGGATGTTAAGCCCTACAGTGTTTGAATCATTCCCACACAGTGAAGAAGTATCTGCCCCAAATGCTGGTAGCACCCCTTCCAAAGTTGACTTCATTTATCTTTGCCTCCATTGACCTGTATTCCAGTTGGGGATGAGGCTTCCAGAGGAGTAAAAGTGAAAGCAAAGTCCTAATTTGTGGGATTTCTTGGTTTTCCTACTTCCTGTTCATCTCACAAAAGAAATGAACCTTTTTATTACTTCTGCTGGCAGTTTTAGTGGCTGATTCTTTCTATAATGTGTGTTTTACCCTAAAGCTTATCAAGGAACAATTGGGGAATACATATTATACCCACCCTTGGGTTAGTTTCTCATGCTGGCAGAAGAGTTTTTGTAAATTGGGAGAATGTTTAAGAAATCTTTTAAATAGTACTTTTGAATCCTTTTGAAAATCTGATCAACTGTGAGGCCTCCTCCATGACTATGTGTATACAGTATTTCAGAGGGCTTAATGGCCATTCTTAGATCTGCTGGGGAAGTCCTGGCTTGAGCCTGGAGAAATGGGAAGGTGAGGAAACTCCTGGAGGAACTCTGGTTAACACTGTAGATAAAATGGTGCCTTCTTGGGTGGTTTCAACCAAGAGGGCTTTTTGAAACTTGGCTGATTTCCATTCAGAGAGAGAGGCCTCTGGACACTTTGATTAAAGTTCAGTTGTGGAGGGGGTAGATATCAGAGCTCTGGCCCTATACCTCTGGAAACATTCAGTGAGGGGCAATAGAATGTGTTTTGACAAGTCTTAGGGAACCAGTGTCCCATTCCAGTGGAGATGAAAGGTTAGGTCATATCTTTTGTGTATGGAGGTGGTGCCTGGCCAAAGCAGTGGCCCTCTCCTGCAAGGCTAAGGTCTTTTAGAAACATTGAGGTATTTGGCTCCCCAGGGTTTGAGTAAGGGAGGACTGGGAACATCCATGTACCAGGGATTGCACTCATGACCTCATGCTTGCTAGGCAGTCATTTATGCTACTGAGCTAAATCCCTGGCCTACTTTTTTTTTTTTTTTTGGAGACTCTTGCTGCTATATAGTTTGGGCTGGCCTCAGACTTGATCCCTCTTGCTTCAGCCTCCCAAATGCTGGGATTACCAGTGTGTGTCACCATGCCCACTGAAAAACTATTTCTAGACAACACTAGCTTTTTTTTCCTGGGTGAAATCTGCCTCCTTTCAGGAATGGCTGTTTCTAATACACACTAGATACCAAGATTTAACTTGTAGAGGTTATTAATATTTGTTACATGATACATGGTACATGATTTTTTAGGCATTATCTTATATGACAAGTCTGTGAGGTATTTATTTCTCTTTTACAGGTAATCAAACCAGGGCTCAGAGAGCTTAACTAATTGGAGATTTTGGCTTAAATGCCACTAATTTAGGGAAGGCTTAAGCAAAATACTCCAGTTAGATCATTTTTTCCCTACTAAAAAGACTACTAAAAAAGTTTCTGAGAGATGCATAAACAAGCTTTGATTCTTTTTTAATGTGGAGATTTCAAATACGTAGGAAAATTTCTGTGACAATACAAGTGCTATAATTGGGGGATTACAAGGAGAACAATTATGTACAGGACACATAATTTATAGTATTGCTTATAATAGTTACCCAAGGAGTCAAATACAAAAAAGTGCAGGAAATCTGTCCACACACCAGAGACCCAGAAAATCCAGAGCCCAAGTCCCATGGCAATAACCTGCATGAGTTCAGCTGAAAACCTAGAGCCCATGACAATACCCTTCTCGAGTCCAGCTGGAGGCCTAGAGCTCAGAACAATGACTCATGAAAGTCTGTTTACAGGTCTGCACTGGGAAGACTCAGAAGTCAGCGGTGGAAGCTAGAAAGTTTATGCCAGTGGGGTGAAGGATCTGTGCTTGTAGGTTGAGTGTTCTGCACTGGAGCCAGGAAGTGACACTGAAAGGCCCGGGCTCCCTAAAAAGTACCACAGCCATCCTCAGTGACAACAAAGCCCTGAGCTTCTCTGATGATAGCAGCCAAGTTCTTATCAGTGAAGCCAGTGTGATGGGCTCCTCCAGGAGAACCAACAGCTCCAAACAGCGACACTTAGAAGAACCCAAAATGCTAAACTCTTCCTCTCCACTTCTCCTTTTTATGCTAGCAACAGTCCTCCGGTGGACCTTCTACACTCAGCACCACGCTGATTCAGTTCAGCTGGTGTTTTAAATTGACCACCAGTTTTTAATCCACCACAACAAGCAAAACAGGCAATAACAATGGTTACTCAAAAATATTTATAGCCAGTCAGCGTAATAGCACACACCTATAATCTCAGCACTTGAGAAGCTGTGGCAAGAAAATCACCAAGAGATGGAGGCCAGCAGGAGCTACATAGTAAGACTCTGTTTAAAAGAATATAACACACTGGTTACCTCAGCATGCAGGGAGGAAACCCAGGTGGAAGGAATAGGAGAGAGAGTCAGAGAATTTTGCTTTATTTATAATATCTACATTTTTTATAAGGAGATATTTATGTGTTATATAATTAAAAGAGATAGAAAAGGGGAAAAACACTGGAAATTATGTAAATGAAAATTTAAATATTTTTATATTAACCTGGGTGAAATAGAGGTCAGTAGTAGTTATTAATGACAGGGTAAGTTGGCAGACATTTTGGAAAGCATTTCATAGGGTCTGTGAGTTTAAAATGTGCATACCCTGTGGCTCAGCATCTCACTTGTAAAAACAGTTCTATAGAACTGTTTACACATGTGCACAAAGGTGTATCTGTCAGATATACTCAGGCTTCTTTATTTAACACTAAAAGACTGGAAGTGTCCTAATTTTCCCATTCAACTACATAAGGAAAATCATGGGAGTTACAGTTTTTTTTCTTTCTCCATACTCATTCTTTCAATAAATCCTATTGATCTCCAGAAATATATCTCAAAAATATATCTCAAATCCACCCATCCCCTTTCTTTCTGTTGTTACTTCCTCTGTAAGCCAGTATTGGTTTGTTGGTATTATAGTCCAACATCCATTTCCTCTATTGTGCCTCTCTATCCTCCCATCCTTTCTCCACAGAGCACCAGATTTAAAACATAAATCAAATAGCATCATTGCCCTGCCTAAAAATCTTTAATGCCTCCCTCTGTTGAGAGAGGAGGAAGAGAAATAAGAGGAATAGAGGTGGGGAGAGAAGCAATCACCCTCACTCCAGGGCTTGAACCTAGGTCCTTGCACATGGCAGGGAAGCACTCTATCACTGAGCTTCATTGTCAGGCCTTTTCAAATTTTATTTTGTGATGAGGTCTTACCGAGTTGCCCAGGCTGGGCACCAACCTTTGAGCCTTCTACTTCAGCCTCTGAGAGTGCTAGGATAACTGTTGTGTCCCACCTGCCTGGCTTAGATCTCTTTAAAAATACCACCACTCAGAACTCCTCCCCATTTATTATTCTCTATCTTAGCACTTTATTCTTTTGTGTTAATTACATTTTGAAATTATTTGATTACTTATCTGACTCCCCAAATTACTAACTTCTGAGGGTAGTGACATTATATTTATCATTACATGGCCAGATACCTGGTACAGAGTAGGTGCTTAATAACTTGTTGTGGTTAATAGAACTCTCCAAGATATGTGTGTGTGCAAATATAATCTAAAAAGGCAGTTAAAGAAGGCTATCTGTAATGCTTTATAAAATCATGTTTGTGTGTAAACATGTAGAAAAAACCTTAAAAGAACACTAAGGGGCCAGGATTTAGCGTGAGGTTCTGAGTTCAATTCTCAGTATCCAAAAGAAAAAATAACCCTACAACTTAGTGCCATACAGTGGGAATGAGTACGATTGGGCACTCAATAGTGACTATGTTTTTTCTTCTTTTTTTGGTCTTTTTAAGACAAGAGTCTCACTATGGAGTTCAAGCTGGCCTTTAATGCTGGCCTTCAGTTCACTTTGTAATCCAGGCTAGCCCTGAACTCAGCGATCCTCCTGCCTCAGCCTCCTGAGTACTGAGATTACAGGCATATACCACCATGCCTCTAGCTATTTTTTTAATGAGCTTTTTTAGTAGCTTGAATTGTTTTTACACTTTTGTATGTGTGTGCTATTGGATATTTAACTGGGTCTTTACTGAGCTTTATTACCATCCCTGTTTTACTAGTGGTTTTTTTTTTTTTTTTTTTTTTTTTTTGGAGAAAGGGTCTTGCTTAGTGTCTAAATTATCCTGGCTGGGCTTGAATTTGCCTTAGTCTTTCAGAGTACTGGGATTATAGGCCTGTGCCACTACACTTGGCTTGTACTTGTGTATTTGTTATTTGTGTGTGTGTGAGAGAGAAAGAGAGAGAGAGAGAGACTGGGGATTGAATCCAGGATCTTGTGAATGCTAGGCAGATGCTCTACCAAGCTATGTCTCTAGTCCCTTCTAATTTTTGAGACAGGGTCTTGCTAAGTTTCTCAGGTTGGCCTTAAGCTTGTGATCCTCTTGCCTCAGCCTCCCCAGTAGCTGGGATTATAGGTATAATCCACTGAATCCAGCCTCATTTATTCTTCTTTTAATTTAAAAGAAAAGGACAAATAAAATGAGGGGACTCAACTTTTAGTGAAAAGAGAAAGGTTTCTCACTATTTGCACTGAGCCGAAAAAAAAGAGAGAGAAAAGACACTGATGAGCTTAGCAGCTGCACAGCCCATCCCTTGCCCTGTGCAGAGTGTGGTACTAATGTTCGCAGTACAAGAATCTTCCCTGAGGTTGGTTTTGCTTTGGTTTGGTTTGGGCTGGTTTTTTGGTGCTAGGAGTTGAAACCAGAGCCTTTGTGCTGAGCTACATCCCTAGCTCGTTTTTTAATTTATTTTGAGGCAGGGTCTCATTAAGTCACTGAATTGTCCGGGCTGGGCACGAATTTGTGATCCTCCTGTTTCAGCCTTGCAGAGTGCTGGAATTACAGGCCTGTACCACCAGCCCTGGCTGTAGTTTAAGTTCTTGTATGTATGGCCCTTGTCCCCCAGATATAGGCAGGTTGTGTATTTTTAATCTTTTTCATCTTCATGTGAGTGAAAGTAGGCAAAAGAGATGAGCGTGAGGCCTGGGCCTCACTGCACCTAAGCTTCTTCAAGTCATCCTAGCAGTTCTGATACCCGTACAGATGATTTTCTCTATATTATCTTCTAGGAATAAAGTAGCTATTAATTTTAATAGCAGCATTCTGTGAATGATAATGTTATGCCAATTACCATGCAAAAGCACTTTATATTATCACATTTAACCATCACAACTCCTATGAAGCGGTTTCTTTTCTTATTTTTGAATCTGGGGACTCATGCATGTTAAGCATGCACTCTGCCACTGAATCACATTCCCAGCCTGAGCCAGCAGCAGTTATTTTTACTTGCATGACCTGGATGAGGAATCAGAGGCCCAGGAATGTTAAATAGTTCATTTAGGATTATACAGCTACGAAGTGCTAATGTCAGGATTTAAATCCAGGCAGTCTGACTCCACATCCTACCTTTTTTTTTTTTTTTTTTTAATCTCTACCAGGGATCGAACTCATGACCACATGCTTTCAAGGCAGGCGCTTATGCTACTGGGCTAAATCCCCAGCCCACATCCTACATTCTTAACTACAACCTCTTCTTTCCTGACTCTCACTTGCTATCAATATTGTTTTGGAGAGGACTGAGTAGATTACGGAGAACATGGGGAAAGTTTGGGCTTTGGAGTTGGTCAGACCTGAGCCATCCTACAAAGACCTTAGCTAGTCAACAAATATTTTTGGACTCACTACATGTCAGTGATACCTCTGGTATGCAGTGGTGAAAAAATTAACAACATGTCTGGCTTCATGGAATTTAGAGGAAAAGACAGATAGATACAAATTAGGATATGTCCCTGGGAGGCAAAGAATATATTAAGAGAGTGCATTACTAAGAAGACTTTACTAAGTTGGGAAGTCTAGGCTGTTTTCTTCATTTTCTTCCTTTTACTGAATTTTTAAAGAAATGGAACTTAGGTGATGGCTTTATACACAGCACTTTCTCAAATGCTTTGGAATATGCCAAGAAATAGAATACTGAGTTGGAAAAACATAATATATACTTAGAGCTATATTTTGAACTAGAAAAGTAAAACCAAGTTTATGCCCTCAGGTTGTCTACAAAGTTTCCATGTGCTGTCTGCTTTATTCCTAACAAGGAATACTACTTGCTCATGTGTTTCACTGAAGACAAAACAAGGTCATGGAATGATGGCCTGTCACACAGCAGTAAGCATGGAAGGGACAGCTTGGCTTTGGATTGTAAGTCGGGTCTTAAAGGTGACTGGGGTAGATCAGGAGAAAGGAGGCTATTCCAGGCTTCAGTACGATGGGAGTGGATTGAAGAGGAGGAATGAAGGAACTCCAGGAGGAGCATCCAGGAAGTCTGCCTGCAGATAGGTAAGCTTAGTTTCAGATAGGAAGGTGAACTTGGGTCAGGATGGATGGTCAGTGTGAAAAGTTCCTGCCTGTTAGAAAAGGCTGTGAAGCCTTCCTGGGTGGGCTTCTGTTAGGGAGAAGTAGTTGGTAAGTGAGTACTGACTCTTCATGAGTTTGCTCATGAAAAGTTAGGTGACTGAAATATGTGAGAAATAATTGTTTTAGCTTTAGTGTTTAGAGAATCAAAATGACAAGTAAAACTGGATAGAAAATGGTCACACATATTGTCCTTAGATTGCAGAAGTCCTCAAATGCAGATACTTCTATTTTTAGTCATTAAGTTTTGAGCTAATTCTTTCCTAGACCAAATCTACCTTGCCTTCCTTGAGAGTGAAATGTCTTGTACTAAATAATTTATATTATTAACAGTGCTTTGTTCATGGTACCTGCTAAATACACCATGTGTATGTTTTGGGCTTTTATTGTTTTGAGACAAGGTCTTGCTATGTAGTCCAGTCTGCCCTTGAACTTTCTATGTATCCTTGGCTGGTCTCAGAACTCACAGTGATCTTCCTGCTTCTGCTTCCCGAGTGCCGGGATAACAGGTATACATTACCATGCCTGGGTGTTGCCTTGCATAGTAGGACTGACCAATATTTCTACCTGCTGGTGCATATAATAATTTGAGGAATGGTACCTCTCCCAGCTAGTCACTCAGGCCAGGTGCCTGGGAGTCACTCTAGGCTGTTGTGCCTCTGTCTGTATTGCCACTCTCTAGTTGTCCTTGGCCTTTGTCTAGTTTGTTATAACGTACTCTTTGCCATTGCAGACCACTGCCCTGCCCCACTCATCATCCTAGCCTTAGCAAGGATACAGAGAAAATGTTTTCTAGGAAGAGAGAACAACCTATGCAAAGCATTCAGGTGGGAAAAAGCCTGAAAGACCAGTGTGGTTGATAAGGATGTAATGAGAGGGCTGAGAAGGCATCAGAGAGTTGAGCAGGGCCCAGATCATGTGGTGCCTTGCCAACCTTGGTAAGGAGCTTGGAAATTAGTTGCACAGGGAGTTTTAGGCATCCTAATGTTGAGCTCATTGTGGTGCTGTGGAGTCTTGGAATCTGGGTAGCAACTGGTCTGAGTGAAAGCCAGCTTCCTCATTAGCCTCTGCAGCAGTGATGGTACCTTTGGCTTTTCAGGTTTGACTGGTGCTCAGCCCTTACTCTAGTATCCACCCTCAGGCCAGACCAAAAAGGACAGTGCCTGTTGTTGGCTGGCCTTAGTGTTTGGCGTTCCTTAAAGGTGACCTGAGCCTATAATTTGGTGGGTTGGCCGGTTACAAAAATAAAAAATGTGACCTATAACTAAAGCTGAGTGGATTCAGTGAAGAGGGAACTTTTAATTTGCAGAGATCCTGAGCTGTACTTAAGTGGAGGAGAAACGGGTCTCCTTCCCAGGCACTGTTCCATGTTCTGCTTTAGTACTTGCTCTGGGATGGATAAAGGCTCATGGGTCTTGGGGAGAGATATAGGCACTTTTGGGAAGGAGTTGGAGGGGACATTGGTTCCAACAACAGGTTTAATAGGACTTCCAGGAAAGTAGACTTGATTCACTCTAGTTTTTCATGTAGACTACTGGGATGGAAATAGTTTAAAAATGTTTGCATCTTACTTGTTTATTCAATAACTCTTATTCAATAACTGTATATTTTAAACATTAGGGATATCACAGACATCTGCCTCAGAATTCACACTTTGGAGAGAACAGTAAGCAAACACAAAGGTATATAATATGATATACCAGGTAGAGGATGATGGGAGTATGGAGGAAGTGTTTCAGATGAGACAGGTCAGGCAGTTAGGGGTTGAAGTGTAAGAGAAAAGCAGACAAGTGAACGGCCTTCCTCTGGATTCTGGTGGCCAGCACCTGGGTGTGTCTGAGGCGGCCCGTGTGGCAGTGTAGCCAGTCTGGGTAAGGAGCAAAGGCAAGGCAGTGCTTTTGTAGGGGCCCTGGTCAGAGCCTGCGGTTGCTTCTTCCCACCCTCAGTTGTCAGAACTGTCTGCAGGGCTGGCAGGGTGCTGATTAACTGTAAATAGATGCTTGTCTATCCAGGGCTTGTCAAGTTTGACTTTTTCAAGATTTCCTGAAGTCACTGGGTACTGTGGGCTAGAGAAGGAGTGTGAAGTTGGGCCTGGGAAACAGTGGCCAAGAGTGCAGGGATTCCTTCTGCCTGTGTCCAGATGCTCACCTGGGCCTTTTGCAAAGGTTTTGGAATTCGATGGATTTGAACTTGAATCCTGACTTCTGTTTATTAGATCTGTGCCCAGTTCTTTAATTTCCTTAAACCTCATTTCTTTAAATTCCTTAAACCTCAGTTCTTTATCTGTAAACACAGGATGGTAGAACTTACCCTCTAGGAATTTGGTGAGGATTCAATAACATATATAAAGGATCCAGGGCAATGTCTTCCATAGCGAGTACTCAATAAATATTAAGTAGAAATATTCTGAGGCCGTTAACCTCTTGAATCAGAGATCTGATATCAAGGAGCTGAATGAGATGTTCAAGAAATAAGAATTGTTAATGGGTAGAGATTGGTTCTTTGTAACCTCAAGTTGTGTAATCACTGAATTGCACATTGTTGCTTGGCTTTGCTACTCTGTGGTGTTGACCTAGTCATGACTTCTCCACAGGCCTTATGGATACCCTGATCACATAACTGGGTTATCCTTGGCTCCTGTTGTTCTGTCCTTTATTTCATTTTGTCTCTGGTGTGGCCAGAGTTGGAACGACCCAACATTAAGAACATTCTGAAGGAGGGAGGTCTGACCAAGGCCAGAACAACCTCTGTGGGCCTGCTAAAGCCTGTATCTATGCCCCTGGGACTGTACTGAATTCTGGATTGGTGGAGCCCCTGCTGTGTGGGCTCATTTTCTTAGATTGGAGATCATCTACGCCTTTCCTCTCAGTGTAAGCCTTGGAACAGCACCAAGTTTTAGAATGGATGGATATCTCACCAGGAAAGAGCATCTTTGTTTGAGTCTTCTATGTCCAGAATATGCTTTGGCCCCTTGCTTTGGGCAGACTTTTTATTTGTGGTTGTGGTTATTTTGTTTTTACTTGCTGTTCAGCAGAATCAGCATCACACAAGCACTCATTATCCTTAGGCTCTTGGCAGTCAGGGCACTTTGTGAATCCTGCTCCCTTGTGAAGCGCTCATGTCTACAGATTATTTTCTGATGCAGTTGGCATGAGTTCCAGGTTGATTGTCCCATAGCAGCTATTAATTGCTCTCTTTGGGCTTGTTTAATTACTGCTGGCATGGTAGATGACTAAAGGATTAAGAATCTCTTGTGCTTTTACAGGGCAGAAGGTCCTGGTGAGCTACTAAAGCATTTATCTGTCATTTCCCTGGAAAAATCCTTGTTAAAAGTTGTGAGCATAACCTCAGGATTTGTGGGCTAGCCAACCAAAGAGTGTTGAGTGGTGTTCCGCCTCTTAGTTGATTCTTTTAAGAATTGTAAAGAAACTGTCTAGGACTTGTTGCCTCTAGATGCTCAGGGAAATGTCAGGATGATGTCATAACAGCGTCAAAGTACTGCCAACTCCTTCTGAAGTCTTGGAAGCATAGAGCTTACTCTGGTCTTTCTTTGTGACAAGGATTCTCCTGGTTGGCCCCTGAGACAGTGAATCAAGAATGGCTATCATGTCACCTTCTCTGCCTAGGGACAGAGAAATGGTCAAGATACCAGTTCTCAGAGCCTTGGTACAGCCCAGCACTCATTCACTTAAAAGGCATTTATTGAGCACTCAGAATTACATCATAAATGTCAGTAAACTAAAGATGACTAAGACAGTGTCTACCCTTAGGAGTTGAGGCTAGAGGAGGAGACAAACACATTAAGTATATAATTATAATATATAGCTGGACAAGTGTAATAGTATAAATATGCTGGGAGCATCAGGAGCACACGAGGAGAGGTGGGGCTTGGGGATACTGCCTACAGGGGGAAATCTCTACTGCCCAAAATGCTAATTAGAAGTCAGACAGAGGCGTGGGAAGGGAAAACATTCAGTTAAGGGAACAGCATGGGCAAAGGCATTGAGGTGAGGTAGTGTGGTGTGCCCTGAGACTCTTCCTGGAGCTGCTCAGTGCTGTTGAAGTGTAATGCATGAGGCAGAGAGTAGTGAAAGGTGAAGCTGAAGTGGGGAGGCTTTGTACAACACAAGGAAGAGATGGTACTCAATGCTTTCCATGGATAGTATGGTCTGGTTTTGAGTTGTGGGTAGGTGACTTCCATGAGTCCATGGGAGATAATGAGCATTGGAGATGGGTGGCCAGATGGAAGGGAGGCTTTAGGGTGTGTGATGATTATGGGCACCTGAACTGGGGCCCATATGCATGGTGTCATGGGGTAGAGAGCAGTTTGAAAGGCTAAATCTTCAAGAGTTGATAACTGACTAGATTTGACATTGGGTGCATGGAATGAGGGTGAAATTCAAAATGATACCCTATGGGCATGGTAGCACACACCTGTTATCCCAGCACTCAAGAGGCTGAGGCAGGAGGATCACTATAAAGGCAGGGCTAGCCTGGTCTACATAGTGAATTCAAAGCCAATCTGAACTATATAGTGAGACCATGTCTCAAAAAACAAAAAGAAAACAACAGAGGTCATACTCATATTTCTAGTTTGCTACTCTTGATCTTAGCCAAAAGGCTGAAAAGCTATTTGTTAGATTAGATTAGTAAAATGGAGGTGCCATCAGCTGAGAGGACCCAGGGGAAGAAATACCTGGGAAAGGAAAATGATGAGGCCCATCTAAGACACATGAGGTGGCCAGAGCCATGGATGTCTGGGCAGAATATTTAAAGTTGAATCTCAAAGGAGTGGTTTGGGCTAGAAATACATGCTTGAGAGGCATCAGTGGGCTGGTCAAGGAAAATCTGAGGCTTTTCTATGCCTTTCCGCAGACATTCTCTTGACTTTCTCTGTATTCCTACAGACAGTGCAGACTTTCGGTGACTGGGGAAATACCTTGGAGAGCTTGTGTGGTATTGTGAGGAGCAAAGCAGAGTTGTTAAGAAGATTAGTTAGCTAAAGGCAACCAAAGTAGAGATTTGTGACAGAATCGGATGCAGCTTTGCAGGCAGCAAGTTTTCCCTAACGAAGTCAGAGATGGTTGGGAAATTGAGGGTTTTGAAGTTAGCCAGGAACACCAGAAGTAACCTGGAAAAATCTCCAATTTCTTCACAGATAAAAGCTGTGATCCCAAAAGCTTAGTGGAGTTGCCCCAGATCACTCAGCTGCAGGACAGCTTAGTCAGTGGCTCTATTTTGTCTCCCCAAAGTCTAGTCCAAGCTTAACAGCGAACCCCCTAGGTGGCTGTTGGTGTCTGTCTTACCTTTTGAAGGGACTGTAACTGCTGTAACTTAGAAAACTATTCAATTACACAAGATAATGGAATTATATCCTATATGTGCTAACCCATATTGTTCATATTCTTACACATAGCTTTTTGGGTTTGAACACCATACATTATATTTTGTGTGTGTACTGAGACGTTCACTGGTAATAGGACTTCTGGTTGTTCAGTTATCATTTCTAGAACCTTTCTGTTGCCAGGCCCTGTGCAAGGTCGTTTTCATTCATTTAAACTTTCACCTAGAGGTTTTAAATAAGAGGTTGAACTAATCTGAGCTACATCCCCAGCCCTTTTTAAATTTTGAAAGAAGGTCTCACTAAGTCACTAAGTTCCCTAGGCTGAATTGAAGCTTGTGATCCTTTTGCTTCAGCTTCTCAGAGTGCTGGGATTGCAGGTGTATGCTGCCATGCTTAGCTATAAATCTGTATTTTACAGATGGACATGCTAACTGGGAGTGGTGGTACACTTGTAATTCTAGCACTCAGGAGGTTGAGACAGGAGACCAGGAGAACTGCTGTGAGTTTGAAGTCAGCCTGAGCTATATAGTGAGTTTAAGGCCAGCCTAACCTATATAGGTTAGACTCTGTTTCAAAAAACAAAGAGCCCATGTATATATAAAAGTATTCAAGAATGAGTGATCAAGATTCATAGCAGGATTTTTTTTGTGTGTGTGTGTGTGACAGTTACACTATATTGTTCAGGCTGACCTTGAACTTACTGTAAAAACCAAGCTGGCCTCAATTCACGATGATCCTCCTAGCTCAGCTTTCTGAGTGTTAGGATTACAGATGTCTGCCACCATGCCTAGCCAGGATCATCTCTTGATTCCAAAGCTTATGCTGTTACTTATAGCTCATTGGAAAGTTTAAAATGCCACTCAGATGTAAGGAATTTGTCAACACATGGTGTCCAAGAGGTTTCTTTGTCTCTGTGCTCTGCATAGGTTCCCTCTTATTCAAAGTCTTGAACTTCAGGTGTCTGCACACATACCTCATTTAGCTTGTTTCATCCAGTCATGCTAGACAGGGAAGCGTTTAATGACTAAAATTGGCAGACAAATTCAGCTGAACCTTTCTAAGTTTAAAAATTGTGTGTGTGTGTGTGTGTGTGTGTGTGTGTGTGTGTGTGGCTGTACTGGGCATTTCACCCAGGGAGCACTGAGCTGCATTCCCAGGGTGCCCCCTTTAATTGGTTTAATTAATGAATTAGAAATGGGATCCTTCTATATAGCTCAGGCCATCCTCCAGCTGTTAGTTGGAAGTATGCATTAGGTATGCATCACCATGCCTGGCTGAAATTTTTCTTTGTTAAAAGATAGCAAGAAGCTGGACATAGTGCTATGTGCCTATAATTCCAGTGCTCTGGGAGGCTAAAGCAGGAGGATTACAGTGTGATTTAGCAAGATCTTGTCTCAAAAAGTAAAATAAAAAAGGACAAGAGATGTAGCTCAGTGCAAAAACCCTAGGTACAATTCCTGATATCACAAAATAAAGTTAGCAAGACATGATAGAAAAGCCTTTCTTTTTTCTTTTTTTTTTTTAAATCAGTACCACGGATTGAACTCACGACTATGCGCTTGCAATGCAGGCGCTTATGCCACTGAGCTAAATCCCCAGCCCAGAAAAGCCTTTCTATTGAAGGCCATACACTTAGGCTTGAGTCTGAGGTCTCTTTCTGTATGACCCGAAGCTAGTTGGTCACGGACTCGCAATCCCTTGCCAGTTAAATAGATTTAATAACATTTATCTCTAGTGGTTGCTAAGAGTGGTGAGATAATTTGAGGAAAGGACTTGGCATATAAGAGACAGTGGGTAATGTTTTCTTCTCTATTCCCAGCCCCTGAGTCAATTCAGCACTTAGGGTTCCAGGCATTTCAAGAAACAGAGAAGATTCAGGATCTCTTTAGGTGAAAGCTTTCAGAAGACTAACTACAAAGAGATGTTCTTTTCTAGCTGGGCAATCAAGTATTAAAAAGCTGAGCCAACTCAAAAAATGGGCTTTAAGACATGGGCAACCATGACCTCTGTGTCAGGCTCTGGCCTTAAACGCATGGGGGGACAAGAGTCTTGAGAGGACTGTCATGGGCCAAGAATGTCTTGTGGTCATTATGAGTCTTCCCAAAAGAAGATAGAGGCACTGAGAACATCCCCCCAATTTGAAAGCTATTGAAAGACAGGGAGGGAAAGAGATCTTGCTTTCTCCTCAGCCAATATGGCAGGTGACAGATTAGGCCTGTGCAGAGCCTCTGTTAACTGTTTCTGTTACAGTTTTTTGTGTTTTTTTTGTATCGGGGATTGAACTCACAACTTTGCACTTGCCAGGCAGGTACTTACACTGCTGAGCTAAACCCCTGGCCCTAGTCAACAGTTTCCGTAAAGCAGAAGTCTTGTCAGTCCCACAGGTATCTAGAAGGAGAGAGGGAGTCATTGTGTTTAATGGCTGGATGCTAAGTCCCTGGATATAGTGAGACTGCTGGAAAGTCAGAGCTGAGCCCAGGCCAGTGAGGCTGTATGCCACCCCACTGTCCTCTGCTGTCCACAGGGCCAGCCTGTCCAGCTTTTTATGTGTGCCAGGCATTCTTGCCTAAGAATAAAGTATGTTCCGGGCCAAGTTCAGTCCCCCACAGAACTTTTAGTCTCATTCAAGAAATAATACAAAAGGTGAACAATGAATGAAAGTATATGAGAAAAGTAATTTTTCTATGAAACTTTTAAATCAAAAGCTCTAGCACAGTATGTGGCTCAGAGTAGATGTTTATAAACTTCAACTTCCCTTTCTTTGTAAATACACAAGAATTAACCCAAAGCAACATAGGTTCCCCACTTGGTACTGTGTGTAGTGCATAGAAGACACTAATGCTATTAAAAGAATGGTTGAGTGTGGTTGTTCATAGGAGGTGAGGGTGGTGAACCCTGCAGAAGTTCAGAGAAAGGAGTGTGCAGAATTCTGGATTTTGGGAGGTTTCTTAAGAAAGGTTGCCACTGTATTGATTGGTCTGAAGAATGCATATAATGTAGAAAGGCTCTGTGAAGAGCTAATGAAATTCCTTGTGTCAGAGGAGGCGCTGTGTAGAGTTAAAGTTCAGGTTTTGGCATCAGGCCTGAGTTCCAATCCCAGTTCTGCAATGTGCTTGTTGTGTGACCCTGGGAAGGTTCCAGGTGTTCTTGTTTCCTGAACTGTAAAATAGGGGTAATGGCCCTACTGCATACAGAATTAGATGAGGTAACTCATATAGAGTGTGTGTCATGGTTCTGTCAATAAATGTTAGCTTTTGTCATACTACTTTTTTTTGTTTTGAGACAGAACTTCACCATGTAGCCCCAGCTGGCCTTGAACTTGGAGTGATCCTCCTGCCCCAGCTTTTTATTATTATTTTCATTATTGTCATCCTGCTTATGTCCACCTACTTTATAAAGCTCACAAGAGCCTTTGTCATTTGGCTGTTTCTTGCCAACTGTCCTTTGCTCAAGTATACTTTCATTCCATTGTAGCAGATCACTTTACAGATTCTTCAGTTCATGCTTCCTCATACTTCCAAATACTGTCTTGCTACAGAATCACTGTCTTCCCTTTTGGTGTCTTTGACCTTTCTGCCTAATATTTAAAACTAAATCTTAAAACGTTCCTTCCAGGAAGCCTCACTTAACTTTTCAGTAATTAGATGTTATTTTACTGGGAATCCCCACCTTTTCACAGCTGTACTGTCTACTCTCACCCCAATTTGCTTGTCTGCTTTGCCTCAGAACATAAACTTTCTGAAGATAGAGTACATGCCATGTTATTTTGATATCCTCAGGTTTTGTCTTAGCACTTGGTGTATGGTTGTTTCCCAGCTACATGTTGAATAAAAAACCTAAACACACATTATACAAGACATTTTTACTACAGTAAGTTTTGATTTAAATGCTTTATTTGCATGTGTTAACCTGATCATCATAACAACCTTATGAGGGAGGCACTATCTCTACCTTCATTTTTCAGGTGAGAAAATGGAGGATTACAGACATTCACTTACTCTCCCAAGGCCACACAACAGTGGTGGAGCCAGAATTCAAATCCAGGTGTTGGAGCTCTACAATTCTTGCTTAAACCACCATGCTGTGCTCTAGGAGTATCACTGAGATTTGTGTAAAGGATGTTCATTGAATGTCCAAGAAGAGGTGAAGAAACATTAATTGTAATTCACTACTTGATGATCACATCTTTTTTTTTTCATCTTCAAAAAAGTTTATTAGCATGATTAAAAAGATTTTCTTGAATAACAAAGAAAGAGTTTCTAAACATGAAAGAGTATCAGTGGCTATATCTTATAACCAGTATTTGGAACTGAGTGGATAACTTTATTGTCAGTCTTCATTTTATTAAAAACAATCCATGTATTGATTCCATGAAGCCATAACTATTGCTTTGGGAGTGAGTTCCTACTGCAATTAAGCATAAAAAATATTTTCCATCATAATTGAAGTGTGACCTGCATTGGAGTGTGACTCTGACTAAAGAGTTGATAAAAATCCACAAAGAGTTGGATATTTGTTTTTTAAAAGCAATGCTTTTACACAATGCAAAGAAATAATTAGTATTTTGGCTTTTTAAATTTCTACAGGATATTTAGAATGGCAGTCCCCAAAGGTCTTCCTGTCACATAACTGTGAATGCAGACCCTCTGCTGGAGGGCAGATACTGAGGGTGGACTCTGAAGACCTTGGTCTCCACATGTTTATACTGGTTTGAGAACAAAAACAGCATCATCCTGAACATAGTAGTCATTATACATATTGCCTTCACACAGGTATGGCAGTCGGGTGAAAGCTTCGATGACAAAGCCGGCTTTTCTGAACACTTCAGGCAGGCTGTTCACTTGTTCTTCCCAATTCTTTCTCTTGATTTCCAGAATTTCTGATGGTTTTTCCCACTTGCCACCGTTTTCCACATAGGGATGAAAAGGCAGGACCAGGGCAAGGATGACCCTGCCTCGAGTTGGCTCTAAGACACTTCTGATATCTTTTACCAAAGTTAAGGGCTAAGTTGATCACATCTTAAAATAATTAGTTAATATATTAAGACACTGTGGAAGTGGATCTTACCACTATTATGAAAGAGCCCGGAGTGGTGGTGCATGCTTGTCACGAGACTGAGGCAAGAAAATTGCAAGTTTGATCCCAGCCTAGGCAACTTAGTGACTTAGCAAGATCCTGCCTCAAAAGTAAATAAATAAATAAATAAATAAATAAATAAATAAAACCTAGAGATCTAACTCAGCGTGAAACCTGTGGCTTCAATCCCCAGTACTGAAGAAGGAAAAAGAGAAGAGATTTGCTAAAGAGGGTAGGGTTTCATCTATTTTGAATTGGAGGGGGAGGAGCATGGTTGCCAATTGGAAAAAAGGTGACCTCTCTTTGGTATAATGGAGTAGGGACAGGAGAAAAAGGAAAAGAGTATATGTATCAGAAAATTAAATCTACTCAAACTTTATCAAGTACCTGTTACTCGTAGTAAACAGGTTGATGGTGATCCCCACTAGAGCCTGTGGTCTAGTAGGTTATAAAAAAAAAAGACTATAAAAAGATGAATCGGAGCTGGGTATGGTGGCGCACACCTACAACCCCAGTATTTGGGAGGTAGAGGCAGGAGGGTCACCTCGAGTTTGAAGCCAGCCTGGTATACATACTGAGCTCAAGGATAGCCTGAACTACAGAGTGAGACCTTGTGTCAAAAAAATAAAAGTAAAAAAAGAGAAGGACAGAGAAGTGACATTAGCTTATGGTATGAAATGAGGACTAAATTCTCAAAATGAGACGTAGGAATTTGCTAAGAGAAAAAAGCATATGAAGAAAATTATTTGGCATATAGTACATAAAGTAGAGTATAGGTGAAAGAGCAAGAATAGTGAGAAGTTAGACTGTCCTCTCTACCCTCAGATAACCAGGGGATGGAACAAGAGACTTAGTGGTAGGGGGAGGTAGTAACAGCATCTGTTCTTTTTTAAGCACCTACGTGTGATTCACAGTATAAGGACCCCTATCTCAAGGCACTAATGGTCTAGTTCTGAATAAAGGAAACACATGTAAAAAGAATATTCAGTTTGTGTTAAAGGTCTGTGGTATCAGTGATCAGGCATTTTTTTGCTTATTGTTTTACCCATGTTGTCTTACTTTTCTAGTTGCTGAGCAAAATACTCGACACTCATAGTTAAAGGAGGAAAGATTTATTTAGTTCACGGTTTGTAGAGGTTTCAGTTTGAAACAGCCTGTATCTAAGGCAGGGTGGCATGGCAGTGGGTCATTGCAGAGGAGAATAGTTCATGGCAGGGAAAGATAGCAAAACAAGCAAGAGACTTCAACAGTGTCTTTCTGCCCCTTTTTATTTTATTCAAGCTACTCAGGGTGAGTTCCACTCATACTCTTAATCCTGGAGTCCTTGAGCCTACCACTGTACCAGTGTCATATACTCTAGAGTCAGCCACCTTTGAGAAAACCCCACCTAGGACCCTGTGAGGTTTTGAGGGGACATCTAGAGACAAGTCACACATGTAGACTTCATTTCCAAGGTCACTTCATGGCCCAAAATAGTTGTTTAAATTTTAGCCATTTCCTCTGCATTCCAGATATTGTACATACCACATATTTCTCAGATATTGTACAGGTACTTCTGTTCACATGCCAAGGGAAGTTGAGAAATACACTGTAGGCTGTTGAGCATTCAGCTGAACATTTCTAAGGATGATGAGAAGAGATTGGAGGATAAGCTGGTCTCTGCCATATCATCCTTCACGTGGCTGTGGTAGAACTCAAAAAAGGGACTTAAAGCCAGGTGTGGTAGTGCATGCCTGTAATTTAGGTACTGTAGAAGACTGAGGTAGGAGGATCACAAATTTGAACCCAGCGCAGGCAATGTAGCAATTTAGCAATACCCTGTTTCAAAAAAAAAAAAAGCTAGATATGGTGACGCACATATGTCACCTCCTAGGGAAGCTGAGGCAGGAGGATCGTTGCGAGTTCAATACCAGCCTGGGGCTACAAAGTGATCTCAAGGCCAGCCCAAACTGTATAATGACATCTTGTCTCAAAAACACCAAAAAAAAAGAGAGAGAGACAATATAAATATAGCTCAGTGTTGGAGCTCTGGATTTAATTCCTAGTATTGCCCCCCTAAAAGGGGTGGGAAGGCTGATTGTTCTAGGTTATCAGGTAGTAAAAGACAGATTCAAAAGATTGGGGAAACATTAGTCAACAAGAAAATCCTAGGGTTAGGGAAGGGCAGGAGAGGCTGTCCCAGGAGGAGTCCTGGGTAGTGGAACATTAAGCTGTTCAGAGGTGCTGGCACCAGCCTCTGGAGAATCTTATCTTGGAAGCTCTTAGAGATACCAAGAGCAACAGGCCAAGGAGTTCAGGATTGTATAACTGATAAGGAGTCAGAGAATATTTCTGAATATTTAGCTTCTGTGTCAGGAAGGTTGGAAGTTCACCCCACGTGCAGGGTGGAATAGGCAGTGTTGGGAGTGGAGTCCAGTTAGAAGCTTATCCCAGAGGGCCAGGACAAGCAAAGAAGACCCATCCCAGCAGAGGCAGTGAGAGAAGGAATCTCACTGGACCTCAACAAAAAATGGGCCATGGTGTTTGTTGAGAGAGAGAAGGATGTGGTCCCAGAAATACAGTGTCCTCTGGGCTCCGCATGCTGGAAGACAGAGCCTTATGAAGACGAGATGGACCTTGCTTGGCTTTAGGGAAAACATGAGGCTCTGCCCCGAGACTCGTTTGGCTTTGGAATACCAGCTGCCCCCTGCGGAATAGTTTCCACTTTGCGTAACTGGGGAGTGTGTGGGTTTGGCTAACCACGAGGAGGGGCTGGGGAGCTGGCAGACAGATCAAGTTGCTATAGCAGTGGCTTTTTAGCTAGGACCTGGGGGCTCCATTGGGCAGTGCTGCCAGCAGTTCTACCTGAGATTGTATACTTCTTGGGTGGCAGGGCAGGAGGGTGGCCTGAGCCAGGGCCCAGGAGCTTGCAGAAAGCACCTGATGTCAGGTGCGGGCCAACAGTGGGGCAGAGGTTAGAGCCAGGGGCTAAAAAAGCACTGGGGGTAATTTCCTTGCCTTTTCAGCATTCCGCAGAGGGATCTTCCAGAGTGAAAAGGGGCCTCAGGGGTATAATTTTATTTGGAAAAAGCCATCTTTTTGTTTGAGTGATGCTGAACTTCGAAGCCCTCACCCTCAGCCTTCATTTATCTGACTTCTGTGGTATGAATTGAGAGCTTAGCTGGAGACATCTGGTGAATCCATTTCTTTTTCCTCTAGGCTGTTTAGGGACATGGCCAGTAAGTGCTCAGCAAGTCATTTCTGGTTGTAGAGTCATCAGTGACCACAGGAGCACGTTCTCCAGACGTGGTTCCGGGCCTGGCAGCTTGTCCCCAAAATGATAGCTTCAGTTAAACAAAAGCACAAAGCCAGACATTTAAGTCAAAGAGTACCCACTTCTCTGATGCCTTTTGTCATAAGGAATCCCAGCAGTTTCCCCATATACCTAGTAGCACCTCAGGCCTAGAGAAAACTGTATATGGCTGGGATTGTGCTTTACCCACATGCTTCTGCAACAGGCCTCATTTGAAAAGATGAGCAGTGAAGAGCTGCTGTTGCAGCCGTGGATGGTCAGTCCTTGAGTCCAATGAGATGGCCACCTTCTACTCCTGCACACTGCCGATGCAGGGGCCTGATGGGAGTATTTCCCCAGCCTGAGGTGGGAAGGTGCTGCCTCTCCTACCAGCCAAATGTATTTGACTGTTCCAATGGTTTCCCTTCTGTTGCAAGATAGTTCTTTGCCCAGAACCTTTTGCAGTTGACCCAGGCTTACTCTAGGCTGCCTCTCAAGTTATTGGCATCTCTAAACCCTCACTCTGGAGAGAAGGATGGGAGGGAGGCAGGCATGGAGAGCAGTCCTGATCTCTGTCTCTCCAGCTTGGCAGTGAAGCCAGGCTTTTGGATCTGTGGGAGCTACAGCAGGATCTAGCCATCAGTTCATTCAGTCTTCAGCCAGTCATATGGCTCAGGAAAAGTGTGGGTGCTTGGAGGGGCTGCTATACTTACCATGTCTGGATTTTTTTAAATTTTAGCTCTTGGACCTTTGATCAAACTCTGATTTTTTGGGTTTCCTTTTGACAGAGTTGCAGTTTGGGGGAGCTGTGCTACAATGAGATAAACAGTGATGTGGAGGTGGCAGCAGTGTAGGCCATGGGCTGGGCTGGCCAGTCAGCCTGCTGTCTGGGCGGGCTGGGTGGAGGACTCCCACTCTGCACACTAGCCAGCTGGCTTGTGTTAAAGCACTGGCTGAAAATAACTCTCATTGTTTGGGAGCTGCTACTGCAGCAGGGTGAACTGTGGCTGCCAAGAGGCCAAGGCAGCAGGAGCTGGTGCCTCCTACCTCCTGTAGCTCTCACCCTTTGGGAGTAGTGCCCAGCTGGCCACAGCTGTGCCCGTGCCCATCCTAGAGATGTGGAAGGCAGGCAGGGCTGTTGCCAAATCTGTCCTTCTGTGGGCTGTTGATGATCCTTTATGCCTGTATTGCCCACTTTGGCACTGGCCAGGGGCAGATTTATTGGTTGCATTGGAGTCCTAGTAGGAACACAGTGTTACAGCTTTTACAGCAGCCACTCAGGCTTCTAGAATTTTTGCCCCTCACTTTTCATTTCTGTCCATCTATCCAATAGACTGCAGGCATGAGGGGCTCAGCAGCATGTTGAGAAGCATGTGGTATCCTTAGTAGTGCCTTATTTTCCCTATGTAGTCTAGACTCAGCTCCCCAGAGCCCCATCTCCGTGGGCCAAGCACAGGGACTGAGGCTTCCACATTTGGGGACAATTCCAGTCACAGGAAACTTGATGGAAGGCAGTTCTGAAAAAGAAAATGTCAATAACAGCACCAACTCATTTTCTGTACTTTCTCCAAACAACAGCCCTTGCTGTACTTTCCTAAAGCTTCCAAAATCCATTTCTCAGGAATGTTTCTGACATCTCTGCCTGTCTCTCAGAAGAGCTATACCATTTTTATCTCTCTTCTTAAGTTTTATTTTGATCAACTGAGACCAACAGAAATAGCTGAACAGGGAATTTTTGGTGGCTTATAGTTCTGTTGCTTGGGTTTTCCCCAGACCTGGCCCAAGAGGACTAGCAGAGTAGGGGTGAGTCCCAGAGCAGGACCCACAGCTTTGAAGGAAACTCCAAGCTCCACTGGTATTTCCCTTCCCCTGCAGTAGGGAGGAAACAAGGAGGGGCTGTAAGGGCTAGAGGTACAGGGCAGGAAGGGGAAGGGAGCCCTCCCCCACTGGGTCTTCCCTGGGGCCAGTAAGATGGGAGGTGGAGAATAAGGACACCTTGCTGGAGGCATTAGGCCCTGGTTTACATGGAACCCACAGTTCACAGTCTGCCTGACTGTGAATTTGCAGTAAGCCAAAGCAGTCTTGCTGGAAAAGCATCAGATCAATGCATTTGGTGTCTTTCTGTTGTAGGTTTTTCTTGTTGGACTTCTTGCTGTTTTCCTCTGACTTGATCAACTGTAGTTGTTTCAGTTTGAGTTCGTCTTCCACTTTTCCCATCTTGTATCATGACTTGTCTCCCTTACACTCTACCCAGGTCTCCCTCTCCTGCAATCCCAAGTACAGTGGAATTAAAACTGTCTCCTAGTATTGGAGGGATCCTTGATCCCTGACAGGGATCAAAGAAGGTGTCTAGGATTGCTCTGTAGTTAATGTTGAGGAGCTGGGATAGAGAACACAAAAGCAAGAGGGCAAGTCGCTGGAATGTCAGACATTTCATAGGCTTTTCAGGAAAAAGAAGGGAACTGTGTCAGTACCTACAGTGTTTCAGACACATGGACATAAATGTTTATCATTTGATCATTCTAAGCCTCCATGAAGTAGTGAGATTATCCCCAGTTTATGGATGAGTTCACTAACTTTTGATAGTTCTGAAGAGCCCAAAGTTGATTTGCCTCCCACTTTTTTGGTACCAGAAATCTAACTCAGGACCTCACGCTTGCCAGGCAGGCACTGTGTCACTGAGTTATATCGCCAGCCCTGATCTTGGGCCTTTTGACTACATTCTGTGCCTGTACTCTCCAAGACAGCTGGTAAGCAAGGGCCTCACCAAGGAGTTAGCAGGAGTTTGGCTCAGCTTCTGCTTCTGGAAGCACAGTCTCTGGAACCATTGAAGAAAAATGTCAGAGAAACAAACCTTTGACTAAGCCCAGAACTGTCAGGTTTGCTCCCCAGCTCTCTCCGGAACTCTGAAAATTGTCCTTCCTAAGGGCAGAGCAGCTTCCTCAAGACACTGGAACCCTGTTAAACTCACACGTTATCAGTGAGGGCAGCAACATTGGCACCCTTGTCTAGCAGGAAATGAATTTCCCTGGTCCTGCCACCTTGGCTGGTGGCTCCCACCATAGTCAGTGACCTGCCCAGGTGAGGATTTCCCCTTACCCATTCCCTCCCTCTCATACTTCAGCCCTGAGCAAGCAGAGAAAGCTGGAACCACGGTCCAGAAAGTGCCACCCAGATCTCTAGACATGAGGAAGTGAGCTTTCATATTTTTTTCACATGCACAAATTCTGGGAGTCTCAGTGGCTGTTGTAGAAGGAGCTGTGTTCCCATCCTGTGTTCCTATTAGGATCCCCTCAACCACTCACCAAAGAATCTACACCAAGCTAGTGTCCTCAGGGGTTCATCTCCTCCAAGGATGTAGTTTGAGCAGTTCTCTGGAACATGTGTTTCATGCTCTTAGGCTAACTCCAAAACAGGGTGACTTCAATCAGTCTTGAAGTCATGGGAAAAGCAAGTATTTCTTCACCAGTTCACCTGGTAGGAAGGTGTGAAGCTGCGGCCTCCGACCGCAGTTGTCATAGACAGGAAGTTGGTATAGACAAGATGTGAAGTCTGTCACAGTAGTGTAGCAACAGGCTGCACCTTTCTTCGACCAGCAGCTTTTGTCCAGTGGAGGCAATAGCAAACTGTTTTTGTGGCACAGACCTAGGAAAAATCGTCAGATGACAGCATCATGCTCACGATGTGCACAGCATGATCACACCCAATGACTGTTTCTACTCACTTCTGTCTTGGGTTTAACTGGTTGGGCTGGAGACCTGCCTTGGGCCTGCTTTTGACCTTTGGATCTCTGTTAAGGCCTCGTGCTCCTATCTTACTGTCCACACAGACATGTTGAAATCAGCTTTTAGCAATTTAGCGGTAGAGAGAACATTCCAGGCTTTATATTAGCCCACCCTGCCATCCGTACTGCATTGGCTGTGGAAAAGACTTGATGAGCGCTGCTTTCTTGGGGAAGGTGAGGCAAATTTTTGAGGCAGTGGAAGCCTTAGGAAGAGGTGCGATGTGAGACTCTTCTTCCTCTTATTTGCCCTACTTTTTTAGTTTTAAATTCTTCCATTTGTAAAGTCTAGTTAAAGACTTTATCCCTGATTGCTTTTTGTTTTATTTGGTACTGGGGATCAAACTCATGACCTCATGCTTTGCCGCTGAGCTAATCAATCCTTTGGCCCCGCTGACTGCTTTTTGAGCTATAGTGATCCTGTTTCCATAGATAAGACCAGAGCTAAGGAGGGTCTCAACCATAGGATTACCAACAACTTACTCTCCACTGTTGAGAGGAGGAGGCTATAAGCTTAGGGGTAAAATAAACATATGGTTTGTTTAATCATGTGTGAGGTATGGAGTGTGACAGAAATTTTCCTCTTAAAAAATGACACACACACACCCCATTCTTCTGCTGCTTCTGGAGTAAAGCAAGGTTTTTGTGATTCTTTAGGAACCTTGGATGCATACAGGTCATGTCCCCTGAGATGAGGATGCAGGCAGAGACAAACCATACGGTCATGCTCGGGTTCCCGGGAAGTGAGAACTGGATGCAGAGCAGTTTGTGTAGAGACAGAACGAGAAGCAGGCTGGTGGAAGGGAATGGATCCAAGGGAAGTTGTATGGGTTGTCAAACAGCCATGGCACTTCAGATGGGGGATAATATTTGACTCAGGACAAAGAGCAGGCAGGTGTGGTGGTCTGATCAAAGTATCAGACTGCCTTTAAAGGCGCTGGCTAGGCTAGGGGACAGGCATGGCTACAGGGCAGACAGGAGGGGAAGGTGGGCTCCCATCAGGGCAGGCTGTGCACAGATGCCTTAGGGTTCTGTCACTCACACTTTATATATTCATTCAGCAAACAATACTGAGCAAAATAAAATAATTCTTGGCCTGTCACTTAGTAATTAGAGTGTTTGAATGAGGGATCAGTATACTGTTGTGTCTTAAGTGGGAGAGATGTCATTAGTAATTTTCCACTAGTACTTAAAGTCCTAAACTTTTGTAAATATTTTCCTAAAAATAGTTGAGCAGTTCTCGTTACACAAATGCTCCATCTTGATTTAGGTAAGAGATAGAGTGGCAGCAGCCACACAGGCTGAGGGCATCCCAGGTCTTGGCTATACAAGTAGGCATAGCGAAAAACAGATTGAAAGCTGCTGCTTTGACCTGGGAACTTTCAGAGTTTTGACCACTTGCATTAAGAAGTATATTTTACAGCATGATCTATATGCACATAACATACATATGCATGTATACATAAAATATAGAAGAAACAAAGGTTTCATGAAGTGTTCATGCTTTCCACTTGCAGTGAATTGTGATATCTCCTATTTACATTTGACCATTTTCATTGAAAATGAAGTTAATTTTGACTCACCAAATTGATTCCATAAACTGCGTGGTATAGAAAACATTACTAGACCAAACTTGACTAATAGGTATAACAGGGAGGTGGGAGGACTGTCTCATCTTTCTGGGCCTGCAGCAGAGTCAGGGTGAAGTGTGATGGCCCAGCAAGGATGGTGGGACAGCCCAGCCTTTCTCCCCTGTGGTATATGTTTTATATGTGGTATATGTTTTAGCCTGTTAACTCAGGTTCTCTCCTCAGAGCTCCATGAACCTGCCTCCTGACAAGGCCCGGCTCCTGAGGCAGTATGACAACGAGAAGAAGTGGGATCTGATTTGTGACCAGGTACTGGATTAAAAGAGTAGAGATGTTGTGGGTGGCCTGCAGGAACTCTGGCCTGGCTTGCCCTCATTCTGTGTTTTCTGTCTTTCTTCATAGCAGAGACAGAGTTGGTAGGCTGAGCTCCTGCAAAAGGCTGTCTTCACTTCCTCCAGTGGGTAGTTGTGCAGGTGGGCTGTGGAGCAGGTTGCTGATTTCCCCAGAAGAGCCTATTTTTGCTGTTCCCAGGGTCAAGGCTGTGCCTGGCAGGATCTGCCAAAAGATCCTTCCTCTGTCACTCTGCTCCAGACCTGGAGTAAATAGCAAGATGCTTCTCATTATCTATAGGCCTTTAGAAATGAGACCCCCGCTCTGGGGTTTAGCTTAGTTGGCTAAGGGCCCAACCTGGTAAATGTGAGGTCACGAGTTCCATCCCAGGTGCAGCAAAAACAAAACAAAACAAAACAAAACCCTAGTCTGTTAATATTCTGTTTCCAAATGTGAGAACAGTCAAGACTACCCTCTCCCTACATGAAGTATTTAGAACTCAAAGAGCATTATATTTTGCTTAGAACTAAGTTCTTCCAACACCTACCACCTGGCTGTTTCCCCTGCATACATGGTCCTGAGTCTTTGAACTCAGACATTCCTGTCTGCATAGCTCAATTGGCTTCTATATCTGTATCTGTTGGTAGATATGGAGGGACCGGTGCAGAGTATGGGCAATTCTTTTATCCTGTACTTTGCTATGAAGCTTTGTCATGAACAAATTATTTCTTTTCAAGCTGAAGAAAATCATAATAGGCGATATTTATTGAGTGCTAACTTTTTTGGTTTGTTTGTTTGTTTTGTTTTTTGGGTCATTTTGAGACAGGGTCTCTCTATGCAGTTAAGGCTGGCCATAAGCTCACTTTGTAGCGCAGGCTGGTCTTGAGCTTGCAGTGATCCTCCTGCCTCAGCCTCCCCAGTGCTGGGATTACAGGCATGTACACCATGCCTGATTTGAGTGCTGATTTTATATCAGGTACTCTACATATACTGAAATACCTCATTTAATCCTCACAAAAACCCTCTAAGGAAGGCACCATGGCAGAACTTGGAGGTCAGTAGTCTGCTAGTGCTGGTGAGTGATAGAATCAGGTTGGGCTTAGGCAAGCGGGTTCCAAGCCTGCACCAACTGTTCTCTCCCACTGCTTCCCTAGTCGTGCTTGCTTGACCTAAGCTAGGATTATGATTCAGAGGACCTAAGCCAAGTTCTCTCTCCAGTGAAGTCCCATTTCCTTGGGTTTTGCATTAAGACATATGGATTAGTACCTGCATGGAGTTTGGAGAGCAGCAGCCCCTTTAGCACTAGGATTTTTTAGTTGATGGTCTCTCAGTCATTTCTGTGTCATATAGTTTCAGCTTTCTCAAAACTCTTTAGTTTTCTTTCATTTGTTTTGAAGTCCTATTTCCTAACATTTTCCTGAACCCTTTTCAGCCCCTGAGCTCTTTGGATACCTCAGTCATAGACCCTTGTAGAACCAGAATACCAAGAGTTTCCAGAGTTTTTCTCCTGGGTCAGATGGGAGGGTTGGGCCAAAGTAGAGAGGGCCTTGACCTGCGCCATGTGTAGAAGGACTAAGAGATGAATTTGCTGAGGGCAACCTTTATCATTTGAAGTTGCTTTGGATCAGTAGAGCTTGGGCCTTGGGTAAGGAGCAGAAAGTGCTTTGGCAGCTTTAGTTATGTTAATGCTGCAAAACCAGCTCAGTTCCAGCTGCAGGGTTTGGAGCTATGAAAGCTGAATTCTGCAAGACCAAGCTTCCCTCCTCTTGTTTTTTCTGACCCCATCCATCAGTTGGCCAGGCAGAGAAAAGCATTTCCCAGTCATTTATTTTGGGTACTATTCATAGTTCTGTAATCTCCACATCTTAGCAAGCAGCAGGCTCTTAAAGTTATTTTTTGACACAGAATAAAAGCATTTTAGACTAAGGGAACACTGATTAGAGGAAGATGGCAACAAGTAAGAACACCTTGGGAATAAGTCAAGGAAAAAAACCTAGCTAAGGCCTAGGTGACAGCTGGGAGGCTGAGTCCCCTTGTTGAGCATTTTAGGTACTCTCATTCTTTATTGCCCTCCTAAGACTATGTGTACACATACACGTTTTCCCTCTAGGAGCGATTCCAGGTGAAGAACCCTCCCCACACTTATATCCAGAAACTCCAGAGCTTCTTGGACCCCAGTGTAACTCGGAAGGTAAAGTATAAGGCAGTAAGGTTGTGTCATGCCTTCATAGTCCTGTGGGGTTTGGGCATAAGCCCTTTGACTTAGGACTGGGACATCTTCTTTTAAGCAATGAGGGTTGGAATTTTGGACTCTGAGGTCAGAGGCTTGGAATGAATGCCTAGTATTAGAGGGAAGGTCTGTAACTGCACTTTTGTACCCCTCTCCATTTCCTTTTCTGCCCCTTTTATTTGTACTGTAAATTGGACAGGGCATGATGGTGGGGCTTCATTGATGACAGAAGGTGCTGTGTTTACAGAAGTTCAGGAGGAGAGTGCAGGAGTCAACCAAAGTACTGAGGGAGCTGGAGATCTCGCTTCGCACCAACCACATTGGGTGAGTGGGGTTTGGCCTGTCTACCTGGCCCCAAGCATTGCCTGCTACTCAGGATCTGGTGTCTTCTGTGGATGATTTGCCCGTTTATCCTTCCTACCAAGGAGCACAGTTGTCCTTTGAATGGCTTCTGGTTCCCTAGAGTTCCACACTGTGCCTTTTCTGGCTTTTCTTCCAATCAGCTCTGCCAGCTGCGACTGGATGCTTCTGGCAAGTGTGGGGCCCTTCCTGGGGTCCCCAGAATGTGGCTTTGAGTAGAAGACATTCTCACAGCAACTGAGCTTACAGTCTGCTTGTGGCCTGGTGCTGAGCCAAGTGAGGCTGGAAGGCTGGGAGTGGGGGAAATATACTACATTGGGTAGGGCTGAGACCTAGTTGCTTTTGAGCAACTATTTGGACTTCGTGATACCCAGAAAGTTATTTCTTGTTTGGGAAAAAGCAATCTTAGTTCTTGAGTAGAAGAACCTTCCTGAAGCACCAGGAAATATGCCAGGAGCTAAACATCTTGTGTGGTCACAGATCCTGGTGCTACCAACTTATTGACAGCACCCCCTCCACACATACCTCAGGATCTGTATGAGCAATTGCTGAAAACAGGCAGAAGACTAATGCAGTGAGGTACAGTAAGAAGATGCCGCTTCAGTTTGATGAAACTAATCAGCAAGTATAGTGAAAGACAGAGAGAACGTATGTGTACACACTTGCAGAAAAGACAGTAAAGGAAGGAAACTTGGTATAGGACTGCAGGTAGGGCTCTCTACCTGGGCCAGAGCTTGCCATGGACATGAGCGCCTCTGTGAGTGAAACTAGGGCCTGGTAGCAAGCAGGGGCGGAATGTTTGCTGGGAAGGTGCCAGCCCCACGTCCTTGAACTTCCTGAGGCTAAGGTGGAAAGAGCCAAATGACATCATCAGCCTTTCCTCTCCTGTCATGACAGCAGCCCTCTTGTTCGTCCCAGAGACTAAGCCTGCTCAGGCTTTAGAGGGAGGGGACACCTGTGTATAGCCAGCTGCAGCAGCCAGCAGCCGTCACAAGGGAAATGGCACAGAGGAGAACAGGAAAGGATCAGTTCCTGGCCTCGGAAGCTGTGTTGTGGTGACCAGAGTGTAGCTTCCATATCTCATCTGTTAACCAATGTGGAAAGCCAGTCCTCCACATTGGTGAATTCTTCACTGAAAGGAAAACCAGCAGGACTCCTCTGTTAGCCTGGCTGTAGGGGCTAAGTGACAGACACCAAGGGGAGCCCAGTGTACCACCTTCCACCTGCATAACCCAGAGGGCCTTCCCTCCCTCTCAAGCCCTGCAGTCTTTTTAAGTCCTGCTGTGGTCAGAGTGAGGATAAAGGTTTGCTCTTTTTGGCAAGGGGGGGCCACAGCAGTATATGACAGTCCCTTCTGCTCCCCTTTCTACCTGGTGTCTTCCCTCTGGCATCTGACCAGGTACTAGGGCCTGAGCATAATGGTTCCCAGGCAATGGGGCCTCTTGGAAGTTGGCATTCAAATTAGAAGTCTGGACCTGGGCATTGGTTCCCAGGGAATAGTTTAGTACTGGCATTTTAGGAACTCCTGCCCTCTGACCTGAGGCTTCTCCGGGTAGTTATGTGGGAGAGCCAGGACCCTTCTTGGCAGCAAGTTTGTCAGGCTGGCATGTAGGGGTGAGAGGAGGCCAGGGCAAAGTGAGGAGAGGATTATTGTGCTTTGGTCACAGCCTGACTGGCCCAGGGCCTGCAGAAGTTCGAGTGTAGGGCAGCAGATGGGAACTCAAGCCTGGAATGGGGCTGGTTGGAAAGTGGGATTGCAGAGCCCCTCCTGTTCCTTTCCTTTCTGGTTTGTATTGGTTTCTCTGCCTTGCCTAAGTGCCCTTTAACCTCTTCTCAAAGTGTCAAGATCCCGAAAATAGCAGTGTAGACTCAGACAGGAAATGAGAAGGGGGTGGGAGCTGGAGAGCAGACAGACAGGAAATGGGAGGCCTGTAGGCCCCCAGAGAGGAAGCTAACTTCAGGCAGCTCCGGTGTCAGTCAGCTTCAGCCAGAGCCTGCTGCCAAATCTCAGCTGGGCTTAGTGCTCCAGCCCCAGCCTCTCTCTGGAGTTTGGGGTGTGGCTGCCCAAGCTGATGTTCCAGCTGTAAGGGAAAAGAAGCACTGCAGGGTGGTTGGAGTCAGCTGGCTCACATAGACCCCTACACACCCCAGGGGAATAGAGTGCTCCAAAGAGTAAAGGTTTCATCCTGAGGTGCAGAGTATGAACTTGGAATTCATCCTCTTGTAGTTTCCTACATTCTTGACTTTCACCCAAAAGGAGTAAAGGCAGAGGGTGAAAATATTCTAGGACATTCTAGGGTCCTTTAAGGGCCCTGTGTCTACCTGCCTGCCTTTCTGGCTGAGAGGCTCCATGTCCTTAGTGTGACTCTTGAGTCAGTACCTCTGGAGTTCCTTGAGCTCCTGATCATCTGACTAGCCTTTTCTGCTTCTGCCAGACTTGTTCTCACTAAACACAGAACTCCCACATCCCTTTTTGCTCACTGCTTTCCAAAACTGCTGCCCTTCAGCTCAGTGAGGAGCCCTTTGGCCCAGTAAGTCTATCCCAGAGCTCTCTTCATCCTCCTACCTGTATCTTGATTGACATTTTAATCACACTGCTGGGTACTTGCTGGCTCTCTAAAGCACAGGACTAGGCCTTGGGACAATGCTCTGGATGCTTCCACGTTTTTTCTAGCAAATATTGAGCAAGGACAGTGTGCCTAGCCTTGTGCTGTACCTGAGGGATACAGAAAATGATTGAGCTGGGGCCCTATCCTGTATGGGGAGAGTACCTGGTTGTGGGAGACAACTCTAGTGACTCCCTTTAAATCTAAAACAATTCCTGTGACTTTGATTATTTGGAGGCTCATTTCTTTATACTGACATGTAAAAAGCTGGCTAGGGTATTTTTTTTTAATTGGCTCTAAGCATTGTAAATAAGGCTAGCCAAGGTGATAATATGTAATCTCTATAGCCAACAGACAGTCCTGTTTCATTGGCATAGTGTTCTCCATACAATACAGATAGGTACAGGATATGAGCACCTGAGATGTTACAGCAAATAGCTCCAGGAATGTCAACTAGATATGAGCCTCAAGATGAGAGACTATGACTCCCCAGGGCACAAGAGTTTGCATATCAAAAACCAAAAGGATAGCTCCCCAAAACAGTTTTACTGCTATTTTAATTGGATTATGTAATTTGATTTTTTTTTTTTTTTTTTTGGTACTGGGATCAAACTCACAACTTTGTGCTTTTTTGGCATATCTTTATCTCTACAATTTACAGAGATGCCAATCTTGTACCTGGCCAGCCATCTCAAGTTACTCACGTAATTCCCACCATCCTTACTATCACTCATCCCTGAGCCACCCCCCTTCTTCAGAAGATAATAAATTCTGGGAAAGGCCTAGGATCAGGACCTTTGTCCACATGTCCTCACAAGGATTAGACTTAGGACCCCTTAGTTGCCCTTAACTTGGAATATGTCTTGGTGTTTTTATCTCACCCTAGGTTGCATTGGTGGTGGGGGATTAAAATTAACTTTCTAAGATTCCAATGATGTCTCAATGGGATTACAAATACAACTTTTTGGATTGTGAAGAAAGCTAAAAAGAGGATTACAAAACTTGGGTGACTAAACTCAATATTTGGGTTTACAATACCTGGCTGCTTATTTGACTGAAGCACATTCATGATAAAGCAAGTGGTATTAGAAAAACCTGTCCCTAGCTACTCTGTCTGAGGGAAGTCCAGGCTGCTGGGTCATGGATTTTGGTCTTCAGAATTTTCTCCATGTGGCATTAGATTCCAGAAGGATCAGGAGGCAGTGTTATTAGGTCAGAGACCTCTCACCCTCCATGTGCTTTAGCAGACTCCTTTCCCTATGTCCTCCTATGTCTGCAGGTGGGTGAGGGAGTTTCTCAATGATGAAAATAAAGGCCTGGATGTGCTGGTGGATTACCTGTCCTTTGCACAGTGTTCTGTCATGTGAGTACCACCCAGGGATAAAGGAAGGGACTTGTTGGGGAGGGTACAGTCCCATTGTACTTAGAAGAGGAAAGGTAAAACTCCAACAAGTGAAGGTGGGAATGGGCATCCCAGGACAGGAGGAAATGGCCCAGGAGCAACGTGGAATGGACAGGAAAGCCAAGGGGATATACGTTTGGGGATCAGCAAAGACTGACCAGTTGACTAGAATAGATGGTATATTTTAGGGAACAGGAAAAGAGTGATATGGAAGGGAAGCTTGGCTTCAGAACCCAAAGGATCCAATACTAGGTGAGGGCAAGCAATCCAAGCTAATGTCCTGGCTACAGAGAGATATGCCTTGGTGGGATCCATCCATCTTTATAGAATCAAGTCTTTGTGAAGCAACTCTGGGTCCCCCAGATATGAAAGTTTTACTCCAGGTCATTGTTGAACCCATAACCTTTGACCTGGCCTGACAGATGAAGCACTTTGGAGCCCTGGGCAGGCTGGGGGCTTGGAGGCAGCCAGAAGTGAATTAACACAGGGTAAGGGGTGAGGTGTAGTGCCAAGGGCTTTCAAGCAGACAAAGCCAGGTTTGGGCTTTAGTTGTAGCTTGTACTACCTACGTGACCTCAAGCACATTTGTTCTCTTCTGTAAGAGATCTTCATTCCAAGATTACAATAATTAATTCATAATGTATGTAACCACAGTATTTGGAACATCCTAGGTCTATACGGTGGAAAAAACTTTATTGCTCATTTTATTATTTGAAGATGGTATACTTTATCACAATTTCCTAATGTATGGAAAGACAGATGACAGTAATAGTAAACAAAGTAGCCCTAGATAAATGAACCCTAGGGAGAAAAGTCATCCCAGTTGGCAAATCTGCCTAGCACTGCAAGTCCCATGTCTAGGAAACTTGTCAGCTCTGGACATTGACCCTTGCCTAGACTTTCAGTTTCTTACTGTCTTTGCCCCTTTGGCCGTTGACCATTCTCCTTTGTGCAGTAGGTCTTCAGTCTCCTTTCCTTAGAAGCATGAACTGATGCCTGTCATGGATTGGCCTTCCTGTCACCTTTTTCAAGTGATACTCCTATGCCAATCCCTGTAGAAGTCATACCTTTTGATTTCTTTTTTTTCTTTTTCTTTTTTTCTTTTTGAGTCAGGGTCTTGCTATGCAATTCAGGCTGGCCTTCAACTCACTTTGTAGCTGAGGCTGGCCTTGAACTCATAGCAATCCTCCTGCCTCAGCTTCCTGAGTGCTGGGATTACAGGCATGTGCTGCCACTCCTGGCACATCATGATCTTTGTATCCCTTTAAATATTCTTTTTATAGAAATAAATGAAAAATATTTGCTGAAGTTTTTTTTAAATTCAGAAGTTTTATAGTAAAAGGATATAAAGTGATTTCCTAATAAGCCCATCTTATTTGAAAAGGCAAACAAATCCTGGCTGCTTTAAACTAAGAATACACTGCAACCTCAGTACTAGTGTCCATGAGTCCATGACAGTATGCTGTTCTAAAAAGAAACAGAGAGTGTATATTCAGGGAAGAGTTGGGAGGAAAGGGGTGAGACCAAAGACATTATGGATGGAAAGCCACCAGCAAGCTGTCTCCCTAAGAGACAAAGAGAAGCCTCTGATGTCTACTGGAGAGCCCCACTACCTCCCTCCTGATTGTCAGGACTCTGATTTATCCTCCACTTCCTGTGAAATGTTTGGGCTGTGCAGATGCTGCTTCCTGTTCCAGAAAGCCCTAGTCTCTGTGCCTTTGGCCGGGGCCATCCACAGGGAGCAGGATACCCTGTGGGGAGAGAAACTTATGGGAGATGCTCCCTAGGCTTTAGTGGCCCACAGAGGCAGAGAACAGGGATTGAGGTTGTTTCTCAGCTTCTGAAGGGGAGCCCCCAAGTGGGGTTGTGAGAAAAGGCCCTGTAAGTTTGTAATCTTGGCTGTGATCTGCCAAATTGCTCATGGGGGGAGATACACAATTCTAGAAGCAGAAATTAAGAAACTATCCCAACTACCAGCAGGGCTAGACTGTAAATCCCTAGTCCCATCTCAACCTGCAATTTCTTCCCTCAGGGAAGTAGAAGCCCAAGGAACCTCTATATCAAGAAAACCTAGAAGCACCTCCAGTAGCTAATCATAGAAAACCTCATTTTAAAATCCAATGCTGGGCTGAGCATGTAATCTCTGTGCTATGGAGGCTGAGGAAGGAGGATTGCTGTGAGTTCAGGGGCAGCCTGGGCTACATAAGCAAGTTTAAGGCCAGACTGTTCTACATAATGAGAGTCTGTCTTAAAAAAAAAAAAAAAAAAAAAAAATCCAGTGCTAGAGCTGGGGTAGCTCAGGGGTAATGTGCCTGTCAATATACTTGAGGCCCTGGGTTCCATCCCCAGAACGAAAAAAAAAACCATTTGGTGTTAACATAGGATGGTAGTAGTACCCTTCCTAAACTTAAAACAGCATTCCACTCTGGGCTTGCTGGAATCCTAGTTCCCTTCCATTCAGCCCAACCCAATCCAGAACAAATGGGGCTCTATCAGAACACTGAGAGGTCCTCTGGATACTGCTGTTAGCCAACTAGTAAGACTCGTAGTTGGTGCGTCACCCATCGCCTCCTTCTTGGGGCAGATTCTACTGTGGAACTACAGCTTGGGCTGCTCCATCTGAGACTGTCTGTACAGGAAGATGGCCAACCTCTACTGTCCCTTAGGCCATGAGGAGACCACTCCTGGAGTTGCCTGGCCATAGGGAGCAGATAGCTGGCCTCATAGCATCCCATCTCCTTAGATTCCCCTTCTTCCTAGAGCTTCCAGAGTCTTCTCTGCCCCTGCTTTGTGTTGGTGCCCTCCTGACCAGGATTGGGTTTCTGCTGTCCAGTTCTGTTCTCTCTTCTTGCTGCCCTTGCTTTTTGTTACCCTGAAGGCCAGAAGGGTGGGGGCTTGCTCACCAGGGGGCTTGGCATGGATCTACTTTGTGTGTGCATATGTATCTTTTCATGCTCCAGGTTTGACTTTGAGGGCCTGGAGAGTGGTGATGATGGTGCATTTGACAAGCTCCGGTCCTGGAGCAGGTCCATCGAGGACCTGCAGCCACCTAGCGCCCTTTCGGCCCCCTTCACCAACAGCCTCGCTCGCTCTGCGCGCCAGTCTGTGCTCCGGTATGTGTGCACTTGCTCTGCCCGCCTGCCTCCCACCCCAGCCCCGGTCCCAGCCCGGGTCTCGGTAACTGTGGTGAGTGCTCATGCTCCTCCCTCCACTCTTGCTTCCAGGCTCAGCTCTCTTGCCTTCTGCCTGCCAGTCTGTCTCTGGTCTGTTCTCTCTGTCTCCTTGACTCTGCCCAGCAGTCTGTCCTGGGTAAGTATGTGGTCCTCAGCTGTGCCACCCCATCTGGGGTTCCTCACTGTCTCGGCCATTCCTCCCCGGCTATTCAGACAGGGATTGGGCTTCACTGGCTGAACCAGCTCCTACCTTCCTGTCTGTTTCCCTCTAGCACTTGATCTGCCCATCAGCTGCTCAAAGACCAGCTGCCACCCACCCATCTACCTGCCCTTCCCCTTCCCTTCTGTTCTTCCTTCAGGCCTTCTTTCTCCAAGCCTATGCACTCATTTGTGGTATCTCAAGAGCCATCCTGCCTGGAGGCAGACAGATAGACTGCATGATTCTCAGAGCCCTTGCTGCTTCTGGAGGCTGTTCTTTGGGCCCTGTTGTTCTTTCCTCAGCCCCTCTCTCATGGCTGTGCTCTTCTCCTACTCCTTTGGGTTTTGACCCTCAGACATTGTTCATCATTGTAGCCATGCAGCAGCATATGTCCTTTCTCTTTTTTTTTTTTCCCATGAAAGATCATTAAGGTGTTTGAGGGGTGATGCAAAGCCAGGAGTAGCTACCTGGCCTTCCTAAAGCTTTAGGGTTCTGTTCTGCTTTTTGGAAATGTAGAAGTGGGAGGAGAGTCAAGATACTTGTGCCCCATAAAATATGTAGAAGATGCAGCCACTAGAAGTAGGAAGCGGGAAGGCTCTGATGAGTGTCTCTTGGGGCACATTTCAAAGACTGGAAAGGCTTTGAATACTGCCATGTGTATTTTGGAGAATCTCTGAGGCTAGCATGGTTTGAGCACTGGTTATACAGTTGAGATCCTGAGTGGTTGGTGACAAAGGTCTGTCCCAGGGAGGTGAACACAGGCTGACTACCCTGCCTCCAGCATCTTGTCTCTTGGTTGTTGGTACAAATTCCTTCTTCCCCATTTCTGCCACTGCTAAGGGCCAGCCTGCTGTCTGGGCGATGGTGAGCACTCCGTGACCATTCGGCAGCAACATCAGTTCTCACCTGACTGCCTGGCCCTCTTCCCCAGGTACAGCACCCTCCCTGGTCGCAGGGCCCTGAAGAACTCCCGCCTGGTGAGCCAGAAGGATGACGTCCACGTCTGTATCCTTTGTCTCAGAGCCATCATGAACTACCAGGTAAGGGTCTGCACTGGCACCAGAAGAGAAGCAGGCCCCAGATTGTGAAAGATAGGTTTGCTAGATAACCTATAACCAGGGAATCTGCTGGGTTCTGTGTTTTTTGGGTTTTTTTTTGCGGTACCAGGAATCGAACTCGACCTTGCGCTTGCCAGGCAGGCACTTATGCCACTGAGCTAAATTCCCAGCCCTAGGTTCTGCCTTTGCCACCATCAGAGTCCCCTCCTTTTGTCCTTTGCTCTGCAGTACGGCTTCAACCTGGTTATGTCCCACCCCCACGCTGTCAATGAGATTGCACTTAGCCTCAACAACAAGAATCCAAGGTGAGTCCCCCACCCCCTTCTCCAGGGCTCTGGACATCTGACTCTATTTGTCCCTGACAAGTCCTCTTTGGCTTTGGGGTCCTGTAGCCAGGGTCAGAGTCTTGGTTGGCTCTCTACCTCTGCCAGAAGAATGTCCCTGTCTTCCCTCTGGTCTGCACAGCAGTGAGTGTGCAAGCCTTCTTCCCTGCCTTCTTTCTAAAACCAACCCCTGCCCTTCACCACTGACCCATTCTCCAGAGGACTCTGCCAGCTGTGGACATGAGCCATGTGGTAGCCAGGATGGGGAGCTGTGTGCTAATGTTCCTTTTTCACCCCTTAGGACCAAAGCCCTGGTCTTGGAGCTCCTGGCAGCTGTGTGTTTGGTGCGGGGAGGTCATGAAATCATCCTTGCTGCCTTTGACAATTTCAAAGAGGTCAGTCTCTTACTTGCACAGGTGTTTTCTAGCAGGGAAGAAGTCAGGGAGCCAGTACTTAAGCACCAGTGATTTTAACATCCTGCTGGTTTGGCTAAGCATGTTGCCCTTCAGAGTGTATTGGCACCAAAGCAAAACTGGAACTGGAGTCTTATTAAATCTCATGCCAGGAAACCTCTTAGATTAATTCTTAGATTAGCTAAGAATGCTATAGGCCGCACTGAGTGGTCCTAACCTGGCCATCGTCAGAATCACCTGAGGAGCTTGCTGTGCACCACTGCATGCCCACTTGAGTCTAGGCACCTACACTTTCTGAGGTTCCATAGATAGTTCTCCTTCAGTGAATGCATGGGTAGAACCCAGAGCGGGTATGTTTACAGGGTAGAAGAACAATGTCTCCTGCAGTGGTGAGGAGAAAAGGAGCTCTTATATGGAATTTCCCAAGCTCCTAGGCCTGGCTTCAAAATCCCAGTCTGCTTGAACATGGGATTCCTCGACATCCAGCCACAGCTGTGGCTCCACCCCTTCCTTCTCTCTGGACCTCTTCCCTGACATCCATTGTTCAAGCCAGGAAACAGCTCTTCCTCCCTGAAGCCCAGGGAATCAGAGGAACCTCTAGACCCCTCTCAGCAGAGGGCTTTCCTGCACACTAGCCCCTCCTCTTTGTCCCCTGGGACCTCGGCCTCCCACCTCAGCCCTGGCCTGACTGCCTTCCTCCTCCCTTTTCTCCATCCTTCAGTAACTTGACAGTATTAGGCCCCCATGTTTCTTACTGACCTTGCCTCAGAGGCATCTAAAGCTCAGCCTAAGGGCACAGGCTTTACTGGTTTCTCTGAGTTGGGACCAGATAACTAGGGCCAGATTCCAGGTCTAGGTTTTCTTCTATAGTGTCCAGATAAGGGAGGTGAAGGAGATGTAAAAAGAATTAAGATGTGTTGCCAGATGTGGTAATGCATGGTTGTAATCCTAGCTCTTGGGAGCCTGAGGCAAGAGAATTGCCACAAGTTCTAAGTCAGCTTAGGCTACATAGTGAATTCAAGGCCAGCCTGAACTAGAGTGAGACCCTGTCTATCTGTGTCTGTCTGTCTGTCCCTCTCTTTCTCTCACATATGCAACCACAAAAATGTGTTATGTATATATACCAGCTTCCCATGAATGTAATCATTATGTACTACAAACATGTACTAACGAAATTCTTTTAAATACAGTGTCCAGAATAGCCTATTCCCTAAACAGAATTGTGGTCTGAACAAATGCCTTTCCTGGGAGCCAGTCCTCATGGTCTTGGGTTCTGCGTGTGGTACCTCCCTTTCCCTGAGAAAGTTTGCTCATTCAGGTATGCAAGGAGCTGCACCGCTTTGAGAAGCTGATGGAGTATTTCCGGAATGAGGATAGCAACATTGACTTCATGGTGAGGACATGGGCAGGCACGTACCCAGTAAGGCTGTGAGCTCCCTAGAGATGGGGCCATGCTGACGTGTGTTGGGGTACCCTGCTGCTTCTCCAGGTGGCCTGCATGCAGTTCATCAACATCGTGGTGCACTCTGTGGAGGACATGAACTTCCGGGTCCACCTGCAATATGAGTTCACCAAGTTGGGGCTGGAGGAGTTCCTGCAGGTAAGCCAGCCAGTGACTGTGAGGTGAGGCACTTTGGGATGGCGGACCAAGTTAGACACATCAAAAAGGATGTTCTTTTGCAAGAGCCTACACCTGGATGCTTTTGGAACCTGCCTGTCTTCTGTGGCCTGGGACTGAGGTCCTCAATAGAGACTTTCCCCTCTAAGATAGCTGGTAGCTCCTTACAGACAGACTCTGATGGGGCCAACAGCAGGAAGTTCCTGGGTTGTGTGCCCTAGAATGTGGTAGTGAAAGGTAACCATAACTAAAATTTCCCAGGACATTCCCCCTGATTCTTCTGGCTCTAACTGCTGCTCTCTGTTTTTCTCCCAGAAGTCAAGGCACACAGAGAGTGAGAAGCTGCAGGTGCAGATCCAAGCGTACCTGGACAATGTGTTTGATGTGGGGGGGTTGTTGGAGGATGCTGAGACCAAGAACGTAGCCCTGGAAAAGGTGGAGGAGCTGGAGGAGCATGTATCTCACGTAAGTAGCCTTTGCCTGCTGGAGCTGCTGTGGAGGGTGGGGATATCTGAGTTCCAGTGTCTTGAGCTGACCCACTTGCCTCCAGATTGAACCCCAGGAAGGGTTTAGAACCCACTGGGGCTGTCTAGAGTGTGCTCTGGGCTCAGCCACTCATTCACTCATTGGAACACACATTGACCTTCAGGGCTGGGCTTGAGGTGACCATAAACTTGGGACACACTGCTCACCTGCCTTGTATGTGTTGCATTTCACCTAGTATCAGACTCCAGGCCCATGGTAGTGGTTTGGGAAAGCTGCCTGATGCCTTTAGGGCCTTGGAGATTTGGGTCCAGGTCTGACCATACTTTTGGTCACTTATATTGAATGCTCACGTTTTAGGAGTAGTACTGAACCTGCCCTTTCCTTCCCTTCCTACAGCTCACAGAGAAACTTTTAGACCTGGAGAATGAGAACATGATGCGGGTGGCAGAGCTAGAGAAGCAGCTGCTTCAGCGGGAGAAGGAGCTGGAGAATATCAAGGTACCAAGTAATCCTGGGAAGAGGCCCTGACTGACTCTGGGTTCCAGTGCCTCAGGACTTGCTTCTCCCTTTCGGGTAATGTCAAGGCAAGATGTGTGTGTGTACATGCACACATGCGCATGTGCATGCCTGAGGTCAAGGCTTTCTCACTGAGCTATATCCTTAGCCTTTTAAAAAAATATGTTTTTTAAAATTTTGATACAGAGTCTCTGAAGGGCCCAGGTACTAGGCTCAAAATTGGAATCCTCCTGAATCCGTCCCTCATAATCAGAATTCTGGGATTATAAACAGGTTCCACCACTCCAGACTTCAACAAAAGATCTTGATTTACCCTTTAGGCACTCAGATAAGGGTGGGCTGGGGATTTCACCCCATTTTTCAGTTGGGGAGAGAAGCTGAACCCAAAGTGGGCCAGACACATGGAGAAATGGTAGGGAATGGAGGAGGCATCCATAGACACCTTTGGAGTGCAACCCAGGCTGGCACTTCCTATCTTATCCTGGGGCTTTTCCCTCCATGTGGTCCCCCATCCCTGCTTACTGAGCAGGGACAGGATAGCCCAGGTACTCTGGCTGTTTGTTAGGCTGTCCACCAGGTATCAAAAGTCAGGAGGGCAGGTACATCTCATATTCATCTTGTCCCTACACCTATCTTTTCTTCGAGAGGAGCATAGTTAGGCTGCCTCCATTGGGCCCAGCCCCTGCTAAGTATGATATTGGGAGCTGTGGTGAATATAGAGTCGGCTGACAGGGCCTGTCCATGGAGCTTCTAAGTGAGCGACAATTCAAGGCCAAATGAAATAAGAGCAGTGAAGCCCTGTGCAGAGAACAGCTGTGTCAGATTGGCAGTGGCCAAAGAGTTTCACAGTCATCCTTTTCCCTGGACTTTGAGGGGCCCATGCCGTGAGAACAGGTACAGAGGGAAGAATGGAGTTGCCAGGGAAGGCAGGCTCAGCTCTTCTGCTCACTACTTCTGTTCTGCAGCAGCTTCCCCTGGTCCCCACCTGTAATTCAGCTTCAAGTATGCTCACAAAGACTAGTTGAGCATCCCTTAGGTAGGAATTCTCACTCCCAGGGATAAGGACTACTATGCCTTTAGGCCACTCTTCCCTAAATGGCACTATCTGCTTGACAGGAGACATATGAGAACACAAGCCACCAGGTGCACACCCTACGGAGGCTCATTAAAGAGAAGGAAGAAGCGTTCCAACGCCGATGCCACCTGGAAACAAGTGTCCGTGGCCTGGAGTCCATCGGGGGAGAGGCCCTGGCCAGGGTAGGCCCTGCAGAACTGATTGAAGGTGGACAACCCTCTGACCTGGACCTGCTAGCCCCGGGCCCACCTGTCGAAGAGGCTCTTCCTCTGCCTCCACCCCCAGCTCCACCTTTGCCACCACCGCCTCCCCCATTACCAGGTAACCAGGACGCCTGGCCTTGAGGGGCAACCTCACTGTGGAACCAGAACCCTAGTAAGGGATCAGCTGGGAAATGGCATCATTTGAGGCTAGAAGAATATCAGGTCAGGGTAGGAGCGCTAAGTCCACATCCAGTGGGCTTAGGTTGTTAGGTCAGGGTGTGAGGGCAGCTGTGGCCTGCTCCTCACTGCTCTCAAGACAGCAGAGGAAAGGTGTAAACTGTGGCAGGACAACTGAGGCAGAGACCAACACCAGCCCCTGGTCATTTAGGACCCCTGGGGGCAACTTAGGCAGAGCTCACAAAGCCTGAGGGTCTTGAAGGAAAACAGGCAGAGGGATATGTAGCTTGGGAAGAGTCTTGTGACCTTTGTGCTCTTTCTTCTTCCCCTAGACAAGTGTCCCCCAGCTCCACCTCTCCCTGGCACTGCACCCTCTGTGGTCTTGACAGTGGGCCTGTCCGGTGAGTGTCTCCAGGTCTCTGGCATGGCTAGTGAGACCACGGAAATGTGTCCTTAGTCCCTGCCTCACTGATCCTATTTCCAAACCAGCCATTCGCATTAAGAAACCTATCAAGACCAAGTTCCGGCTACCAGTCTTCAACTGGACAGCGCTGAAACCCAATCAGATCAGTGGCACTGTCTTTAGTGAACTTGATGATGAGAAGATCTTGGAGGTGACAGGGTTTGGGGCCCTGAAAGGTGGGCTTGGGGGCTAGGAATCAAGTTGCCCTTTTAGTCAGATTCTGTGAACTTGGAAAAACCCAGCTCCATGAGTCCCAAGTGATGTCATGCTGGGCATAAATACCAGTGAGTCCTCTCATAGTATGAAGTGCTAACATTTTTTTCTTGTCTGCTCCTGGTAGGACTTGGACCTGGACAAGTTTGAGGAATTGTTTAAGACAAAAGCACAAGGCCCTGCCCTTGACCTCATCTGCTCCAAGAATAAGACAGCACAGAAGGCTGCCAACAAGGTGACCTTGTTGGAAGCCAATCGTGCTAAGAACCTGGCCATCACTCTACGCAAGGCTGGTCGCTCAGCGGAAGAGATCTGCAGGGCCATCCACACGTGAGGCTCCCACTGACCTGGCCTTGGTCCCCAGCCAGTTGGCAACCCAGCTCTTCACCCAGAAGCCTGGCTTTGCCTAAATTCTAGTGTTCCTGATGGGATTCCCTCAGCCATCCACTGGCATGACCAGAACTAACTGTTAGGCAGCATTATGTGAGGTGCTAGAGATTCATCCCAGACCTTACTCAAGGGGCCCCTAGACCAGGGAGGATGGTGCAGCAACACAGAGTGATGTCACCAAGCTGGCAGAATGTAGGAAGCAAGAGCCACAGAACTGAGCTTGGTGATCAGGGTGGGCTTCCCAGATCAAGTACACTTCAACAGGTCCTGAAGGAAGTGCCCGTTAGCCCAGTTCAGGGCCTGGAGGGAGGAGCATGGTGCCTTGGATACTGAAAATGGAATCTGGCTTGGTACAGGGAGGCAAGTAGGAGAAACAGGCTGGAGAAGTGGACAGAAGTCCTACCGGCCCCACTTAAGTACTTGGGCCTCACTGTAAGTGAAGAGGAAAGACATCACAGGCCAGCATGGAGAACCATGGCTGGCCTCATGGCAGATGAGGTAGTGGTGCTCTACCTCTGGCTGTGCCCCACACTGTACCCCCCATCCCCAGATACCCCCTCTTCTACACAGGTTTGACCTGCAGACACTACCTGTGGACTTTGTGGAGTGCCTGATGCGCTTCCTGCCTACGGAGGCTGAGGTGAAGCTGCTGCGGCAATACGAGCGAGAGCGGCAGCCTCTGGAGGAACTGGCAGCTGAGGACCGCTTCATGCTGCTCTTCAGCAAGGTGGAGCGGCTGACCCAACGAATGGCTGGCATGGCCTTCCTGGGCAACTTTCAGGACAATCTGCAGATGCTTACACCGGTATAGCCCGCGCCTAAGTCCCTCCTCTGAACTGTGGTTCTGTGATGCTGCCCTTTCCACCTCCCTTCTGACCACCTCCCCCACTTCCCTCCCTGTCCTCCCAGCCCTTCCCTCACATCACCCCATCAGCCAGCCTGGGCTGACTCAGGTGTTCACCTCTTCTTCCAGCAACTCAATGCCATCATTGCAGCTTCTGCCTCTGTCAAGTCCTCACAGAAGCTGAAGCAGATGCTGGAGGTGAGGAAGAGTGAATGGTGGTTCCCAAGTCCTACTGGGTGCCTGGGGCTATACAGAGAGATGGGGAGCCCTCAGGATATGGTCTGACCTACCCTTGTGTATCTTTTGGCAGATCATACTTGCTCTGGGGAACTATATGAACAGCAGTAAGCGAGGAGCAGTATATGGCTTCAAGCTCCAGAGCTTGGATCTGGTAAGGTGGAAAGGGAAGCTCAGGCAGGAAGCCTAGGAGCAGTGCTGGTAAAGCCAGCATGTTTAGCTCTCTGGCACTGCCCCTCCTTCCTCCCCTCCCAGCTGCTGGACACAAAGTCCACTGACCGGAAGATGACACTGCTGCATTTCATTGCCTTGACGGTGAAGGAAAAATACCCAGATCTGACCAACTTCTGGCATGAGCTACACTTTGTGGAGAAAGCTGCAGCAGGTGAGGAGACCTTGGCTGGTTGTACCTGTTCTCATGTCCAGCACAGGACAATCCCAGGAAACTTTGAGGAGAGGGAACACTTGGGCCCATCTGTTTGCTGACTTTGAGCTGACTGCTTCAAAGCTTTCTGCCAGAGCCTTCCAGGAGGCAGTAGGCCCAGCCTAACCCTTCCCAACTAGGTACCGTGGGAGCAGGAAAGTCAGCAGTAGCTCTTCACTCCCAGCTCCTTCAAGCTCACTCAGAGAGACTGCATCTCCTATATGTGTGCAAAGTAATTAGAAAAACCATAAAGCCCTTTATAGTCAGAAGGTAGCTGTTATTTCTGCCTTGGCCATGAAACTGGGGCAAGCCTGAGGCAGTTCCACTTTGGAGACCAGCAGCCACAGTGGCTGCCCTTTTTTGGGGCCAAGCACTCACAGCCTCTGTTGCTTTACCTGGCCACTGTGGGAGTCTCAGCTGGCCTGATACACACTTCACTTCTACACCACCTGCAAAGGGAGAGGGCAAATTTGCCATAGCCCTGGGCTGGAAAGTGGGCATGTCATGCACTGGGCAGGCCTCAAATAGGCCTCTGGTGACCACAGTGTCCCTGGAGAATGTGCTGCTAGATGTGAAGGAGCTGGGCCGGGGCATGGAGCTCATCCGGCGGGAATGCAGCATTCATGACAACAGCGTCCTTCGGAGCTTCCTTAGCACCAACGAAGGCAAACTGGACAAGCTCCAACGTGATGCCAAGACAGCTGAGGCAAGCAATCATGGAGAAGTGGGTGGGAGCAGCCCAGGCTAAGCACCAGGCCTCTCTAGGTGGGTCTGCCTCAGGTTATCAGGCAGCAGATCAGCTATTATGAGGAGTAAGGACTTTGGGCGGGGTGGGTAGCCACCTCTAGAGACATGCACTCTTCAGAGCTTTGGGGACCTTGCATTCTCTCAGCTCCAAGGGCCTTGGATGGTTGATTTTCTCTTTTTAGCCCTGGGTTCTGTTTTCTGTGGGCCTTCTGTCCCTGGTGTGGACTTCTTCTTGCCACCAGCATGACCCCTTTGCCCCTTTCCCAGGAAGCCTACAATGCAGTTGTGTGCTACTTTGGCGAGAGTCCCAAGACCACACCTCCTTCTGTATTCTTCCCCGTATTTGTCCGATTCATTCGTTCTTACAAGGTAAGCTGGAGAGTGGATTTAAAGAGTTTGGCTGACACAAAACCAGTTGAGGGAGAAAGATCTTGGGCTTCAGGTATGGGCCTTTTCCAACTCCTTTGAATCCTGGGGAGGAGCAATGGATGCTGGTGACAGGCTTAGCTATAAACTGGTCAGTAGAGTGGGGGCCCAGCCCCATCCTGTCATTGTTAGGGGCAGGAAGTGCCCCCTCCAGAAGGTGGTCACCTGGGTTAGCTGGTCCCATTGGCACCCACTCTCTATCCTCAGTGTTAGCCCTTCCCCTCCCAGCCTGTGTGAGTCTCACTCCCACCTATGGTTTTTAGGAAGCAGAACAAGAGAATGAAGCCCGCAAGAAACAGGAGGAGGTAATGCGGGAGAAGCAGCTAGCTCAGGAAGCCAAGAAGCTGGATGCCAAGGTGGGTGGACCAGTTATGGGCCTCAGGGTAATGCAGAGCTAAAGAAAAAGTAGAAAACTGGAACAGACAGACCTGCAGAGCACCTAAGGGCTTAAGTCTAGGGGGACAGGGCTGGGGGGGGGGACTCCTAGCAGTGTGCAATTGGATATCCAGGTTGAGGGATCAAGTTAGTGATGATTTTTTCCCCCTTCAAAGACCCCATCCCAGCGCAACAAGTGGCAACAGCAGGAGCTAATTGCAGAGTTGAGGCGGCGCCAGGCTAAGGAGCACCGTCCTGTTTATGAAGGGAAGGATGGTACCATTGAGGACATTATCACAGGTAAAGATGGTCCTTTGCCCTCCTTGGGAGCTGGCCATTCGCCCCAGCCTAATTGCCTTGGGCTCTACTCTTACCCAAACCACTGTGAGGCCTGACTATTCTCTCTCTCCTGGGCCACAGTGCTGAAGAGTGTCCCCTTCACGGCCCGTACTGCCAAGCGGGGCTCACGCTTCTTCTGCGATGCAGCCCACCATGATGAGTCAAACTGTTAACCCCCAGAGCTGGGGCCCCTGACAGGTACCAGGCACCACAGCTGTCCCTCTGCATGACCAGCACTCACTCCCTCAGAGTCCTGCTGGAACTCACAGGCACCCCCACTGCATGACTGGCAGCCTCCTAGTGATAGGGACACATACTTCTGCATGCTCATGTTGTGAGAAGCATGGCTTATCCCCTGCATGCACCCTCAGGGGAAGTGGTGTCTCCCACTAATGCTCTCATGGCTTTTACTAAGATGGGCTACAGAGTTGCCAGGCAGGGGTTGGGGACTGTTCCAGCACAGCCAGGATCAGGCCTATGGTTCTGATCACCTGAAGTATCTGAGTCCTTACCTTCTTCAGAGTTCCTTCTGAGAGCTCTGGCAGTAGCTGTTGCCCAGGAACAGTCCGGTGTTCCTTGATCTCTGTCTCCTGATAATGACAGTCTCTTTCCAGTTGTGGCTATTCCCACATCTTCCCTGTCTCCTGTACCCTCTAGTGCCCCCCCATCATCAGTACATTTCATGGCTGGTGACTGCCCTGCTGCGGGGCCACTCCTGAAGGCATGGTCCTGCTCATCTGCCCTGTCCTCCCCACAGGCCTCCACTACCAACCTATTGTTGTTCATCACCAAACAAGGAGTGCTGCACCACCAAGTGGCCCCCCTCGGGCTCCAGGCCCCCACTGAGACTCTCGTGGAGGCAGAAGCACTTCAGCCCTCAGCTCTGCAAGTCCGGCCAGTGGACCTGAAGCCAAGGGCCCAGCAGAAGGCTATGCTGTGTGCTCAGCTGTGCCAGCTATTCCAGCTCTCAGGCTGGGTCTTAACCTGTGTCACTGTGAGCACTAGCTTATGGGGCCCTGGCACTTTCGTTGTGCCTCCAGTACTGCACTTTGCCCCTATAGTCAGCATCCTTTATTGAAGGGTCACCAAGGATCAGCTGAGGGCTTGGGAAAAATCCAGGTTTAGCCTACATAGGGGCACCTAGGTCTCTCTTCTACAGCCCAGCAGATGAGAGGAGAAAGCCTCTCACCCTGGTCTGGAAATATCCAAGCTTAAGGGGCCTGGCACCCTGCCCATCTTGGATCATCTCTTACTACGAAGGAGGCCTTTCTCTGCTGGGCTCTCCTGCCTGCACCCTCATGATAAGGGCAGAGGAGTGACGCCCAGCCCACTGTTCTCCCCATCTGTTTTAGTCTAGGTGGATGCTGGCCTTGCTGTGATAACCTGGAGAGCAAAAGCTCTCTCCACACTGGCCCCAAGACCACTAGAGAAGGGCATGCCTACAACCTCAGCTCCTTTTCTCAGCTAGGGGTATTTCTGGCAGAGGAAGAAGAAGCATGGTCCTCACAGACCATTTGTTCAGTTCCCTGCCAGTTTCTTCTGTCCTTGGAAGGCAATGCTGGGGCCACCTCTTTTTGTACATGTACTGCTTCCCTTTTCTCTTGTACATAAACTCCACTCTTCCCTCTCTCAACAGAAGCTTGAAGCACCAGGCTGTGTCTCCTGTTCCTCGGCTCGAGGGGGTGGGCTAAGTTGGTCACGGGTAGAAACTTCTGTTTTGGGGGAGAAGAGCTCAGAAGCCTAGGAAAGGGAGAAGCTGGCTGGGTGGTCTCTGACCACACAAAGGAAGCCGGCCTACATGAGACACGAGTGCCCTCTCCTGGCCATCTGTTTCCCTGTTCAGGCCCCACTTGCCCCAGTAGCAAATGAAAGCAGAAGCCACTGGCTGTGTTATAAATATTATTTAAAAAACAAAAGCACACATACATTGGATCCCAGGGCTGGAGGAAGCAGTGGTGGAGCCCCAGAACAGGCAGGAGCAGGCACTGGTGCTAGAGGAAGAGGACCCTGCCCTCCACCACCCAGGCTGTGGCCACCAGCCTGTCTCTTCCCTGGAGACCCTGGCACTCACACTGTATCTACTGGTATCACCCACCCCACGTGACAGGCCTCCCATCTCTGGTCTAGGGCTGAGGGAAGGACTGCACTAGTTGTCCAGGAAGCAGGGGACCCTCGAACACCAAAGCAAACCTTGAGAGGTGCCACCAGTGGTGTGTTGGGGTGAAGTTGCTTTACGAAAAGTGGACACAGACCAGACAAAGGAAGGAGTCTGAGGCACAGTGAGGGCAGCCCAGGAGCCACTGCCTCACACAAGCCTGGTCCAAGGCAGAGAGCAGCTTTTCAGGTCACTGGTGGTCATCTAGCTGCTGTAGAAGTGTCCGCCGCCGTCTCTCCAGCTCCCCTTCACTTAGTTCGCTTTCTGATGTGTCCCAGCCTGTCTGTTAAACAAAGGCAAGGATCATCCCAAGTTCCCTGAGACAGAGCAATGCCTGGCCAGTACTGGCCCTGCCTCTCACCTTCTCCTTCTTGACTCCAAAGCCTGGGGAGCGGTTAGGGAGCTCTGCCTGCTGAAGCTCCCTGTCCTTATCCTGTTCTTGTTCATTCTCTTCACTCTCCTTGCCAGCTTTCTCGGGGTCAGTTTCACTCTCAGGACTGTTCTGTAAGAGTCCAAAGTGTACCTCAGCTCCTGTGCAGGACACCTGGGAGGTAGATGAACACAACCTACAAAATAGGGCCTTGGGCAGAGTTTGTCTTCTACTCACCGACTTGTGTCTTCTCTTTTTAGTTTTCTTTTTTGGTTTCTTGGCTTTCCGAAGGCCATGATCTGGAGATACAAAAATCCCTATTAAATCTCCAGGGCAAAAAAGGAAGGCTCATCCTCCTTCCTGCTACAGCCCTCTCTGTTCATTCTTTGCAGATCTGAGACAGCAGTCTGGGAAAGGCTCAAGCCAGTTTCCTTCCCTTCTCCCAGTCTCTTGCATGGGCAAGGACAGTAAGCTCCTACATTCCCAAGTCAGACTTCACAATCCAGATTCCCTGCAAATAACTGTTCACCTGATACAAGGAGGTGGGAGGATGGGGAACCCCGTCCTCCAAGGGTAGCACCCCCACTTTCCACTGAATCAAGAGAAGATGAGGGTTCAGAACCAGACTCTGAAGGGTTCCGCCGTTTCCGTTTAGGGGGCCGGAGGGATGGTGGGGGTAGCTCTTCTTCTTCCGACTCAGAGCCCTGGGTAGGTCAGCACATACCAGTCAGTACAGAAGTTTTCTGACCTTCAGACCCCCTGTCTGGCAATGGGGGACAGAACAGAGAGGGTAGAGAGGAAGGACCCAGGGCCAAAGGAATCCTTAAAATCTCCCTCTAAGGGTAGTAATAAAAGGGAAAAACAAAGTACTTATTTCTCCAGTGCAATCCAGCTTTCCCCCATATACTTTCTACCCGCCAACTCACTGAAGGCGAGCGGGAACGCTTGTGATGGTGCTTCTTGCCCTTCCTGCCATGCTTTCGGCCTTTGGTGTGGAGGTGCTGGCATTCAGTCTGCTAGAGATGGGTAAGAGGTGAGGGCAACATCTGCCTTAGCTTGAGGCAGAACTGTCTCCCTGACTCAAGCTAGAGCCTCCTGCCTGTCCTAGGGCCCCTCAGACTTCCCCTTCTTACTGGCCAGGTAAAGGAGGCCACTGAGATGACAAGCCATTGAGGACTGTTAAACTGGTCTAGAAGGTTCAAATGCTTGGGATGGAGCTTGAGGGCAAGAGCTCACTCACTTCCAACACCTGCAGGAACTCCCGGAAGAGCCGGATCCGCTCCGACTCCAGGGTGATCTGCTCAAAGGCTGAGTCGCACACAAAGCGCTCACGGACCTTGAACGGGGAGAGCACTGCTGATGAGACCAGGCCCCACCTGGCTCAGGTTGGATACCGCCACGAGCTCAGGGCAGGGCTGGGGCAGTGGAAAGAAGGGAATCGGAGCTGGCCCAGGGCTGTCTGTGACTGGGGTGGGCCCGCAGTGGTGGAGAAGCTCCGCTGCCCTCAGGCTTGAGGGTGACGGGCGCCAAGCTGCACTCCTGACCTCTTCCCACGCAGTGCCCAGCTCCAGAGCAGGCACAGCCTGCCTCAGCATGCTTCGAAAGGCAGCTTCCCTGCGCCGCATCCTTCGTGCCTCCTCCTTTTCCCGCTCTCTCTCCCGGGCCTCTGCTTTCTCTAGCAGCTGAGGGCAGAGGACATAGAACACAATCACCCAAAATGGTGAGTGCCTAGGATCTGCTCCCACATACTGAGAGGTAAGAAGCTTGAGGCCTGGACTTTGCCATCGTCTCCCAAACCCAAGTTATAGTCAGTGGGGCAGTGAGTAAGCAGGAGAGGAATAAGGCACTGGGAGGAGTTCAACAACAAGCCCCACCCCATCCAGTCCCCTCACACTATTGAAGGTCAGCTTGATGTTGCCTGCGTCCAGCGCAGCAGCCCTCTTGTCAAAGCTTATGATGTGGGCGAAGTCCTCAAAGGCTGTGTTCACCTCCACACAGAAGCCCCGGTCCTGTGGGCACAGCAGCGCATGAAGCAGGGAGCAGCACAGGTCTGAGGTGAGCCGTGGCTGATAAGCAGAGGGGTCATGTGAGGCTGACACCTCTGAAACCACTGGCCAGGTCCTCCTCCTCTGACAAGCCCCATGCCTGCCCCTGGTCTGGATGTAACATGGAGCTCCAGGGGTTGAGAGGTGTCTCCGGATCTGCTGACCGAGGTCTGAGTTTCTCAGTTAGCTCTGTTTTTTTGGCTTAAAGCTCTGGCCCCAGCTGTGCCTTCTTGCTGCTCAGGGAAGCTTCCATGCATTCTCTATCAACGTCTGCCGCTACCTACCCTCTGGCTGTATTTACTGAGTGCTTACTCAGTACCAGATATCCTGCCTAGTGCTTCACTCACACTTTAACCCTCCTAGTTCTCATTTTAAGAACAGGGCTGCCAGGCAAGAAGACATATGCCTATAACCCCAGCACTTAGGAGGCTGAAGCAGGAAGATTTTTAAAGACCAGTCTCCATTACATAGTGAGATCTTGTCTCCAAAAAAATAAGAAAAACAAGTCCTAGCATTCTAGTTTTATGCAGACAAAATAGTATCTGCCTAAGGTCTTACAGTACACCTATGCCTAGGCAAAAAATTTAACCCTATGTCTTTCTAACCTCAAAGCCTGTACCTTCACTATGCTTACAAAGATCACTTAGTCCACTGGAGAAATGGGGGCCATCAGGTACAACTCCCCAGCAATATTCAAAATAGCGCAATGGCTAGCCTCCATGCTTCTCACCGAAGCCTCACAGCATCCCCCTGGAGTGGAGTTTTAGGAGCATGATCTCGTGTGGTCCCTGATGAGACAAATAGTAAGTGGAGCTACTGGAGTTCAAGTCAGCTGGGGCACAGCAATATTCTCGCCTCTCCCTACACACAGCTGCAGCTTCCTTCGGCCTTCTTGCTGATTCCTCTCCAACACCCACCCTCTGAAATGAAAGCTTCAATCTCATCCTCTTCACTGGCACCTTCCACCAAACACACTTACTCTGCTGCAAACACCCCTTGTACCCTGCTCTTAGCTTCTCAAGCTAACTACCTTTGCTGCTGCCTCACAGTTTTAAAGTTTCTTTTTTTAAAAAAATGTTTGATACCAGAGATTGAACTCAAGACTGCGCACTTGCAAGGCAGGCACTTAGGCCGCTGAGCTAAATCCCCGGCCCTAAAATTTCTTGAAGCACAAAGAAAAATAAACATTTGTTGAGAGGCTTTTTGTAAGCATGACACTTTCCAAATGTTATTTAATTCTCACATCCTTGCAAATGGACTGTTTCCAATGTATGGAAGAGGAAACAGTCTCAGAAATACTATAGTTTAAAGAATAAACAGCCAGGAGTTACTTGATTGAGATGTGTGCCACCCTACAGCCACCACCTTCCTGCTCACTGTTCTCTCACAAGTTGCTCGTGTTGTAACAACCAAAGCCAAAGGTTCCTACTTGGTTCTCACTCACCTGTCTCCAGTGCGTCTGCTGTTTAATTCTTCCACACACCCCTCTCTAGGGTTTGTCTCTGAACACTGTCACTTTTTTTGTATGTGCTTGTTCCTGAGAACAGTTATTTTTCCACTACTGATCTATACTCTCCCTAGCAATCTAATCCTTCCCATCTGATTTCTAGACCTGTACTAGACTATCTCACAGATACTTCAGCACACCATAAGAGAATTCATTTCTCCTGACCCCCCCACCCCCACAGGCCCCTGCATTACCCTACAGATGAGGTACTACCAGGCTACCTGGATGTGGACAGCCACAGGGACTTCTGGGCTCAGCTGTCCTGCAAAGGCAGAAGCCCAAATGGAGGAACAAGAAGCAGCTGTCTCAAAACAGCTTCTCTCTAAGGTAGTGCAGGGGGACAGGACCCCATAGGCCAGTTGGTGGCATAACCCACTTTATGACTAACCATCCAATAAAATTTAGCTATCTTGGGACTAGGTATTTCTAATTTATATACTTAACCTGCTTAAAGGATACAGCTGCTTCTGAGAACTAATTGGAATTCACGTCTTGTGCAGCTCTTCCCTTTCTGTTTAGTCCTAACGAATGGTCCCATCATCCACTGTCCTCCCTGCACCTCACTCCTTACCCTTCCTTCAGCTTCACGAAACAACCTGACAGCTACTTAGTGACTATCCATTGGTTTTAAAGTTTGTTTTTCTTTGGCTGGGGATTTAGTTTACTGGCATAAGCACCTGCCTGACAACTGCAAGTTTGAGTTTGATCCCTGATATCCCTCCAAAAAAAGGTGTTTTTTTAATTTTTTTTTTTTTTACAGAAGATATTTTTCAATAAAAATCTTAACACCTCAACACAAAGGAGATGTACGTACCTCCATTGAAAATAGGTATCAGAGAATCTTCTCAAACTGAGCCCCCACCTTGTTTATCTCCAGGTACCTGTGACTTCTCAAGCACAGCTCACTGTCCTTTCCTGCCATCTCCACTGCCCCATCACCTCCACTGCAGTGGCCACCTGATTGGTCTCCCTGCCAAACCTCTTCTACCCCTCTCAACCTCTGCTTTTGTAGCCTTGGTAACAGGGGAAAGGTCCAGGGATGAGTCAGGAAACAATGACTAAAACTCAAAGCATACCTGCCATTCTCACTTTTATTGAAGCTTCAAGAACTGTCGATCTATCACTACCACCTTCTCAAAACACACAAACACTGCAGCCTGGGATGTACTACCACACACTGGCCAGTGGCTTTTCTAAGATGCCATCTGATCTTATTACTTACAGGATAAAAATCCTTTTTTTTTGGAGACAGGGTCTCTATACAGTTCAAATTCAAAGCAATGCTCCTGCCTTGGCCTCCAGAGTCCTGAGAGGCGTGTGCCACTACACCCAGCCCAAATTTCTTATTTTAGCATGCAAGGTACTACTACACTAGCTATATGGTTTCAGAGAAACAGAAAACATCTTCCCTAACGGTAATTTTTTAAATGTTAAATCTGTATTATGTAAGCAGACGAGATGAAACCTTAACTTTATTCCCAGGACCCTCAACTCAGGTACCATGATACGTTCCTCTGTAACCAACTGTTCTTTGGTGGAACACTCCTATTTTGTGGATGAGGAAATTCAGGCTCCAAAAGGTCAAGTGGCCTGTGTGAGCTCATGAAACTAGTAAGGGAGTTTATCTGGACCTTTACCCTGTGCAGTCTGCAAGCCTTGCTCCTAACCACTCTGGTAGACTATTTCCTCAAATAAATTAGGATGTAGTTCACTTCCATAAGGAAATGGGCTTTCTCCCTGTTTTTGTTTATTGTATTCTGTTTCTTTCCTTTTGGAACACAAAGCTTCCTTCACTCGCTTACTCATCTTTTCTAACTTTTTTAGTTTTTTGACACAGGTCCTTGCTGTGTAGTTCAAACTGGCCTTGAACACTCTCTGTAGGCCAGGTGGGCCTTAAAATCATGACCCTCCTACCTCAGCCTCCTCAGTGCTGGGATTACAGGTTTGTGCCACCACACTTAGCTTGTCTTTTCTGATAGACAGGGATACTAAGAACTGTTTCTCCAGTGTAAGAATTGTGACAGTGGACACAGGATAGTGAATGGCAGTAGGCACTTGTTCTAATACTAAAAGTGATAAGGAGTGGTGAGGAAAGAATGACATCCTTACAGAGGGTAGTGCCTGAGTCCAGGAATGCTTTGCAAAACCAACCCAAAGCTGCCAGGTAACTTGACAAGAGATGCTGAAAAACCAGACTTTTACATGAAATCTTCTGACTTAAAAATATAAGCAGTGGCCCAGCATGGTGGCATATGCCTGTAATCCCAGAACTCAGGAAGCTGAGGCAGGATTGCTGTGAGTTCTAGGCTACAAAGTGAGTTCAAGACTCACCAGGACTACATAGTGAGACCCTGTCTCAAAAATAATTAAATAAAGTATTAGCAATGAATTCCACGTTTTTCTGAAACCATACAGGCCAGAAAAAACACATATGGGTTATCAGCTTACACACAGCTATACTTCTTGCTCTTCAAACCTACCATCACCTTTGTACCCTACAACCTGTTTGCTTCTGTAGTACCCTTATGCCTAGAACATTCCACCCATTCCACTTGTTCCTAAATGGGAAGTTCAAATTTGTCAGTCCTTCTGATACCTGTGTAATAATCCTTGATCCCTGTGCTACTGGGCCACACACTCCTATGAGCAGAAATTGTGGCTTATTACTGTGTCCCAGGGAGTGCACAGTAAAGGTCCACAATTGGTATCTACTGAGCAAGCTGCCACCTCCTGCAAAATGGAAATAGGACTTATCAGGGTCCTATTTGTATTAAATTTGTATTATGCAGTATACATTCCTCTGTAACCAAGTGTTCTTTGGTGGAACACTTCTATTTTGTTCTAGGACTTATCAGAGTGGTTCCCTCCCAGCCAGCATCCATCCATAACACTGGTCTCCCTCACCTTAAGAATATCCTTTATGATCTTCTTCTCATCATGGAATCGAGCCTTCAACTCCTCCACATAAAACTTGAACAAGTCCAGAGGGGTGGAGCCTGCAGGGAGGGAGGGAGGGGGGCCTGGCGGGCGGCAGCTTCCCAAGGCCTGGGGTAGGATTGAGGACAGGACCAGGGTGTGGGGGTGTAGAGGTCGACGGGGCAGGAAGCCAGATCAGAGAAGGGGCGCCTGGCTGCCTTACCCGGCTGGCCCAGCATGTTGGCAAACCGGATGTCAGTGCTGACTGCTGGGTACAGCTCCATCCAGGTAGACATGGAGTGCAGCTGCCCTGTCTCATGCAGCTCGTCCAGGAAGGTCTGAGCAGGGAGATGCAAGTGATAGGGAGAGTGAGACAGGGAGGGAGGCAGAGCTAGGGACTGGGGCAGGAGAGGAATGGCAAGACAGGCAGGAACAATCCAGACAGGAAATTTCAGGCAAGGGAAATAGATGAGATACAGATGTGGAGGAAGAGAACACTACAAAGGGAGAGAATGTAAATAGAGGGACAGAACAAAAAAATGAGAATGAGCCAGTCTGGCAGACAATAAAGCAGAAACCTGCCAGCAGTAAGTTCTATGATTTGGCTTCAACTTGACATGATCAGCTATGTCACCCCTACATTGGCACCACTATTATCACTCCCCAGCTGGGGGATAAGGAAATACACATGCCTTAGCCACCGCACCATGCTTATGCATCTGGTCTCCCTAGAGAAGTCCAGATTGAGCTGAGCAGACACAGCAGCAGCAAAACTGCAGGCAGAGAGGCCTTGTGGAGCTTGGACGAGGTTAGGGAAAGGGCAGGTGCCTAATCCAGAGGCAATGCATAGGGGAAAAGGCTGTGGTCTGGGGCAGGGCCAAGCTCTGATCCCCAAATACAGAGAAGATACCTGGAAGGCCTCCCGGTTCTTGCGTTGCTGACGACGCTCCCGAAGCCTGGCCCGTTCCCGCTCTTCTTCCTCCTCCCTCTCCAAAGCTCGGATGTGCTCCTCAAAGCAGATTAGAGCATCTTCCTTGTCCATGTCTACAGATAGGGAGAAGGTTCAGCAGACACCACCTTAAGATTCTAGCAACCCATGTGACTGAAGGATAGCACCTCCATAGGTGCTGGGTACACCCAAGTTAGAGGAAAGGGTGGAGAGGGATCTGTGGGAGCAATGCTGCAATGCTGGCTCTTGAGTAGAGGGTCATTAATTGTACTAGAAAAAAGCAGCAAATACTCAGCTCTGATGAATTCAGTTACTGAAAGCTAGCACACGAAACTCATTATCTCAGGATCTGAGGTTTCACCTCTTGGGAAATCAGAAGTCAATCAGGTTTTGATGCAACTTCAGAAGGTAGATTTCTTCTATTCACAGTAACCACAAGATAACAATTTAGCATATGTGATCAGTTAAAGCTCATGGAGCTTTGACCATTTAAAAGCATAATCACATGAACAATAAATATCATCACTATTATCTCCAGGGCTTCTGATTCCTATCCCAGAGGTCTTCCTCCAAGACTAGGTCCAGGTTAGCAGAAAAGCCCAGAGGGAAAGGGTGTCCTGAAACATTCTGGGAACCCCAGTCTATGGTGGTACAGTGACTGAGTGTTTGGGACTTCTAGGGTGGGCAGAAGGTGGAGGAGAGTGATGTGAGGTAGAATCTGAGGGGCCAGGTGAGAAAACGTACAGATGGGAGTTGCAGGCTTACTCTGCAGCTGATGGTCTTGAGCAAAGCTGGGGTTATCCATGAGGTACTGCTGGGCCTGGGACCATGTAGTTTGGAAGTTAACACTACTCATCCCATCCAGGATGCTCTTCAGGGCCTGAATATTGCGGCGCCGCAACTGCTTGGCCTGTTCCTGGGAAGCCATAGGATCAGGATGAAGTGAAGCAGGCCAGAGCTACCCAAGTGGGCCTGGCAGGGAGGATACAGGGAAAGGAGATAGCTAGAGAATCCTAGGAAAAGGGCCAGATTTGGAGAGGGAGGAAGCGTAAGTCACACACCAGCCTCTCAAGACTCCTCCTGGGTGACAGGCCCAGGGCAGAAATAAGGAGATGTACAAGTACCATATCAGGTTCCAAGTCAAAAATTTGGACACTGGGGGGCAGAGAAATGAATGACCTGGGTCTATCAAAGACAAAGACAGTCCAGAATAACACTGGGGCTAAAGGATCCGGCCCACTGACCGTTACCTTCTCCTTCTTGGCCAGGAAGAAGAGGACATCATCATAAACCTCTTTTCGGTCCCTCTCAGGGACCACAGCCCAGACCTCCAGCTCCCCAAAGGTCTGTTCCGCCCGCCTGTGGAGCACATGGGCTATGAGTAGACAGGCACAGAACAGACCCCTGAGCTTTTGTGTTCTCAGGATTCCCAGGTTCCATCCTGGGCCGGCCCCCCTTACCGGTAGCGGGTGGTGGAGGTCATGCGTTCATGCTGCTCCAAGAAATGCTGCAGGGTCTGCTTGGCCTCCTTGGCCCTCAACCGGGCCTCCTCTTTTTCCTCCTTCTCTCGCTGTGCTTTGTAGGCATTGAATGCTTGCTTTTTCTCACTGAGTTTCGGCAAGGCACTAAGACAGAAAGAATAGGAGTAGGGTGGGACAGAGACAGAGTTAGCCTAAACCACTTGCATTCCCCACAAAGTAGGATTACAGAACACTAAGAAAGGGTCTCCACCGGGCTGAGTGGAGGGTCCATGCATGGGTTTAGCACACAGATATCTGCAATGTGGGTCAGAGAGAGACAATGGGGGAAAGAGATGTATCCCAAGACACTGTTAACCCTGGGTCCTTTCGCTTTGGGGTGTCAAGTTGCCTCAGACCTCTGCTCTATTCACCAAACCTTTCTTTCCCCCCAATTAATTAAATTCAATCCCAAAAGCATTTATTGAACATCGTGTGTTCTCATCCTGGAGGTCTTTCAGTTTCTCCTCTTCTATATCCCATGACAGTCTACTACTTTCCTAACTTCAACCCCCATGAGCCTAAAGGGTGAGCTGGGGTTTCTCAGGGGCCCAGATGCCTTTGTGAACAAGGCCTGGCTGCCTCTGCCTAGGCCTACCTGTAACGAGGATCGGTGACCACCATCTTCATGGCCTGTTCCCATGAGGCATTGGAGGGGACCGCCTAGAATGCAGCAGGCAGGGGTCATGGGGCCTGTCCACCTCCAGCCCCTTCCATGCCTTTCCTGGGAGTCCCGCCCTCAGCACCTTGTCCCTCAGCAGCTCCTTGAATGCCTGCTTTGCCTTCTCCCGGTTGCTCCAGCTGAGGCCAGACCTCTCTGGTTCTGGCTTGGAGTCCTCTTCCTCCTGCTGTGGTAGCTGATGCTGTCCAGAACTGGGGGCAGATGGGACTCAGCTAGAGGGCTCCCATCCAGCACTGTTTTTCAATGCCCTGCACTTTCAGCAATACTTTATTCACTCCTTACTTTCCAGGGTGGCCTCTTTCTGCCCTCCAAAGGTCATGCCTAGATCTACATGCCCCTCCTGGGAGGCTGACAGAGGATAAGGGACAGGGGCTAAGAGCCTGAGACCCCCCCATGGAATGTCATGGGGGCAGTCCTCACCTGCTGGGGCCTTCCTCCACCTGCTGCAGGAACCCCTGCTCCAGGGGCTGGGCAGTCTCGGACACATCACAATCTTCACTCCCATCTGGCTCAGGTTCCAGGAGGCCTGTGGGTCCCGGGGTGGGGCCAGAAGATACAGGTGGGGGGTCAGGCTGTGGCTGAGGAGGTTGTGGTTGTAGTGTTTGGGGCTGTTTCCTGCAGGTAAACAAGAGGACAGTGTTAGTGCAGGGACAGAGAACAAGGGGTGCTTAATTTCTCTAGCCAGAGTAGTCTCCCATGAGGAGACTGAGAGCTGACTCCTCTCACAGAGGACAATGGAGAGATCACCCACTCCCACCCTCAAGTTTGGATGGATAGGTGGGTAAGTCACTCACCCTGCAGTCTCTTGTTTGGCTAGAGCTGCAATAGGAAAAGATAACACTGTCAGGGTAGCAAAGAACTAGCTCCCTTATCCCTGGCCAAACTTCCCTGTCCCTTCCTCCCAGGACTCCTCACCCTCCAGATCATCCAGATCCTTTGGCCGGGTCCAGCAGGACTCCTGACTCTGGTTGTTATAGTAGTAAGGTTTGCCTGTGTCTGACTTGTACTCTTTCCAGGGACTTTGGGATAGCAGCAGCTGCAAGAGGATGGGTCAAAGAACATAAGTACGCTGGGAAGCTCTCAGCCATACTTAGAGAAGCAAAGGGGAGCCCAGTGAATAGAGGACACAGGAGCCCTGAGCTACCATCTTGCTGGGCTTAAATGGGGGAAGGTGAACTTCCTGAGGTCCTGGGAAAACACTTCCAGGTAGTAAAGGGGTGGGATCAGGGATCTTGGGATCAGAGGAACCACAGTGAGCATGGTTAGAGATGCCAGGGAGGTCAAGAACTTAGAAGGGTCAGGACAGCTGAAAGGAAGGGCCAAAAAGCCCCACTCAGGACCTCCGCCTTGGACTTGAGCACGCTGGGCTTCTCCCACACGGACTGCTTGTCGTCAGCATTGTAGTAGTAGATGCGCCCATCAGGGGCCACATGCTCACTCCATAGGGCTCTCTGGGGGGGGTGCACAGAATGGTGGTCAAGGCCCTTTCCCAAAGTCTTTCTTCCTCACCCCAAAGATTTTACTATCAGCCCCCCACTTTCAGCCTTTCTGCCCAGAGACCCGTGCTAAAAGACTCACCGGAGGACCTGTCCCAGCCACAGCAGCTAGGAAAGAAGCCAAACAAAACATATTAAGACTTTGTTCCAACCCTCATCTTATTTCCACCTAGTCCTCCCTTATTCCATCCCCAACAAATATCCCCCTGGTCCCATCAACATCCCAGGCTCCCTGGCATCCCAACAGGCATGTTCCAGAGTGGGCTCCAGTCCATGGTCCCCTCTCCCCTGTACCCCCCAACCTCCGAGCCTGGGGGAAGCAGACCCCCAGAAGACTCACAGCTGGTGGTATCCGCAACCGGAGCCGTCTGCCGAAGAAAGAGGAGGGGGAAGGGTTGGGGCCAAGCCCAGTGGCCCCCAAGACCCAGGCCATGGGGGATGGAGAAGCAGGCCAGGCCAGGATCCATGTATCCTGCTCCCAAGAATCTCTGCTCCCTAACAGGTCCCCTCCCCTCTGCCAGGGACATGGCTTTCAGATCCCAAGGTAATTATACAGCAGCTCCTTTCTTCATTTTCCACAAGTGAGAGTATGCTGTTGAGTCAAGTCCTCAATCTCTTCACAGTGCATGGCAGATTCTACATCCCATTCAGACTCAACTATACAGACTCTACTATACTGTACCACAACATAAGAAAGCACAGCAAGAACCCTGGGTGTCACTGCCTCCTTAGGAGGCAGAGATGATGTAAAAAAGGGACCATATTATTATGTCTACAGTGCATGGCCCTCTGGAGGGGAAGGAGTGTCTGGCATGACTATGTTTCTTCAGGGTGCTGGATACAGAATGGGGAATAATGAGAAAGAACACATGCCTTCGGGGATGAGCAGGAAACGAATGGCTGAGTAAATGACTGGTGAGATGGATTCAAATATGGGGAGTGTTGCAGGGACCAGGATGGATATAAGAGGAGGGAAAGAATGGAGTCCATATTTCTGTGCTCCAAGTTATACCCACAGGACTGCAGACACAGCCTGCTTGTTGCCAGCCCCTAGTGCTTACCGCTGCGGTGACAGGCACTGCTGGCATCAGCATTCCTGGCATCATCGGAGGTACCATTCCTGGTATCTATGGAAATAAAAACCAGTCACTGAGATGAAGACAGTCAGTCAGTGTCCCGTGGGTTAGAGAGATCCTGCCGGGGCCATGACTCTCACTTGGGCACCTTCACAGGAATCCCAAGTTCTGGGCTCCTGCCTTGCCTGAGAGTTGTGTCAGTCACTCAGCAGACAAATCCACATGAGCCTGGCCCAAAACTCCCTTCCCTCCCCAGTTTCTAAAGCCCAGATTCCCACTCTCACCTCTACCCTCAGCAAAACCTGACAGGGTTTCCTGAGGTCCCCATGGAGAAAGACGATTACCTGTGTGAGTGGTGGTGGCGCCCCCATTGGTGGAAGCATTGGGGGCAGGATGCCAGGCGGCATGGGGGGGATGGCTGGTGGTCTCTGACTCATGGGAGGGAGCCCCATCGGAGGAAAGGGTGGGGGGATCCCTGGAGGGGGCATCTGGAAGTGAGGAAAGGAAGAGAGATTGAACAGAGAAGACACTGCCTTATTAGGTAGGGGCAGAGAAGACCCAGCAGGAAACAGTCACCTGTGCCCACCCAGCCCTCCACCCTGGCTCAGAGGCAATTCCAAGGTTTTCATGTGAGAAGCAAAAGACACGAAACTGCCTTCCTCCTCACCACTGAGAAAGACGGACAACGGGGGTGTTCTCTGGGCCTAACAGGCAAGCAAACAACTTAAGAGGTGTGGAGAGAGCAAGGGAAAGGGAAATGGAACAGCACCAGACTTCGGGGAGGCTGTGTCCTTTGGCACTCCTGCCCAAGAAGCCTCTCAGGTCAAGAGGCAGAAGGCAGGCGTCCCCTAGTCCTCTGCCTCCCATCCCTTTCTCTCCAACTCATGACCACCAATGCTATTCCAGCCCAAATTCTATGGCTTTTTAACAGAGCACAGGTAAGGAGTAGTGAAAGAGAAAGAAAGCCCCACCCTGCTCTCACTCTAATGGGGTCTTTTTCCTTCCACTTCTACCTCCAGTCCCAATGTGTCCCAAGAACAAAAAGACAAAGAGGGAACTGGCAGCTTTAGGAACTAGAGCTTATCAATATCTCTCCCCACCCCAACGCCCAAACAAAACCACCCCTCTTCCAAGGGGCATCACCATGCTGGCAAGGCAGCAGTGGCAAGGGCTGGGGAGCTGAGGGTGCAGGCTGGAAAAGCCAAGCCCAGGGAAACACACAAAACTTACGAAGGGTGGTGGCATCATGGGGGGCCCCGGTGGGAAGGGGGCAGGCGCTGCTGGGGGCCGGGGACCAGAATCGGGAACCGACTGTTGAGGGAGAGAAAAGTCATAGGACCCAGGATGGGCACAGAGATGGGCTTTTGTGGAAGGGAAGCAGAAAGGGTGAGGATGAAAAAGCAGCACAAAGTTGAGAATAGGTCTCCAAGCCCAGTTTTCATGCCCACCCCAAGCTTTAAGCCCTCTCTGCCAGCCCAAAGCTGGTTGGCTGAGTCCTTCAATGCCATCTGTATTTTGGAGGCTTCCTTTTTGCCACAGAAAAGATGCAGAAGGCTCTCTACTACAAGCGTACACTGGCTCTTCTCAGATTTTAACCCATGCTCCTGCCTGTGGGTAAAGCTATGCCTCTCTCAAGCCAGTGAGGAGTGGCTTCTTTTCCTGTTTCCCTACTTCAATTAATTCAATTATATAAACTGAATCCAAAGTTCTCTAAACACAAATAGCCGCAGCCCTTTACAGTCTCCCTAACTCTCCTCTTCATTACCAGCTTCCTCCCCTGACTAGCCTCATCTTTAGCCACCTACTTGCTTTGATATCATCCAATCCCAGTCACCAGTGTCATCTGCCTGCACTACTCTCAACTCCTTTTTGGTGGTCACCTCTCAAATCCTTTATATGCTTTTGAATGCAGGCTTTGAACAGTCTAAGCATCCTTGTACCACATCTATGGCAGATCACATCCCATCCTTTAAGAAGTCTTCCTGAGCCCATTTAAAGTAGCTCTTTCCAATTATTCTCTGTATGGCCCCTTTTGGTTTCCTCTTGTACACAAGTTTATTGTTATATTTGCCTGGATATGTGTTTTCCCCCATCAGAACACAGTACAGTAACATTCCCTGAGAACAGGGATCATTATCTCACTTGTTGAAAGCTGCATTTCTGATACCTGCCATGGTGTCTGGCATATAATAGGTACTCAATAAATGTTGAATGAAAGAATAAAGGAACAAATCTCTATATAGAAACTTACTATAAAATGACCCTATATAGCCCCACATGTCCAAAATAATGTGTGTAGGTTTTCATTTCAGTACTGTTTATGAAAAGATTAGAATCAGCCTAAATATCCAATGTGTAAGGAACTGTAAGAGCATTCACAAACATAAATGGAATGGTATATGATCATAAAGAAGAATGAAGAAGTTCACTATCTTGATATGAACCACCAACAAAGGTCTCACTTGCATAAATATCAGGAACAAAACATGACAAGACAGTGGCCGAAGGGGGAAAAGTAGCAGAGTATTCATTGTATCCCTTTTTGCAGCTTCTGAATATGCAATCATAGACTACATTATCTTTTTAAAAATTTAAGTGCACCAAGGATTAGAAGTACAACTAAAAGGCCCTGCTCTTCTTTCTCTCTGCCTAAAAATTGACAGTGTGGCAGAGGAGCTCAGGGGAAAGATGACAGCTGGCAGAAGCCGCCTCATCACTGCCCAATTTCCTTACTTCCTGAGGTATCCATTTATTAAGAAGGCTCACCATTTAAAAATGTTTCCTAAGCTTTACAGTTAGCAATATCTGTTCTTCAGTTTGTCATAAGAAGACAATGTATAGCTACACTAGTCAAACCTGACTCACCCTTTTCTCAGTACTCATCTACTACTCAGCCCTCTATTCAGATCTGCTCCTGCCCCCCTAAAAGTCATCAATATTGGGGAGATATAATTTTCTGGGTCATATTCTCTCACCTCAAGCTGCCTTAACAGCATCTCTGTCCTCCCAGAGTCATCTTTGGATCTAACCAGACCCAGGATTGCCATCTCCAAAACTGGCACCACCATACCACAGAAACTCAAAGTCACTCCACACCTCCAAGACTCCAATCTATGTCTTTCCATTTCCTCTTTTACTACATCACCCCTGTTGTCCATGTCACAATATTTTTTCATCTGATCTATTGCAGTGGCCTCCCAACTGTTCTCCCCACATTCACTCCAAACTATAGCCAAACTCCTCAAAATGCACCTCAGATCATTACTTCCCTGCTTAAAGCTCTTCAATAACTTCCTACTGTTCTTAAACACTAAACCCTCTTCCAGGGCCTATATACCAACCACCCTGCCAGCCTGGCTCCCAGTCTGTGCTCCAGTCACACTAATCTTATCAGCTCTCCAACCTCAGGCATCCACCTGTGCTAGGACGACCTTGCCACCTAGCCTACATGCACTTCACATCCACCAAGGACCTGCCTTGGAAAGCCTTTTCCAACCCATTATATGGGTCAGACCCCTCCTTTATAAGTTCATGCAATACCTACACCTTCTCTTCAGTGATTATTCACTGGAATTTTAGTTAAGTGAAAGTCTTAATAGTACTAGTAACTTATGTGGCACTAATAAAAAACAAATGCTCCCCATTAAATTAAAATACCCCATTGATTTTAAGATGCATCCTAACTACGGGATTCTTACAATGAATCTTTGAATTAAGGAAATATATTATCTGCAGCCCCCACTAAACTGAAAACTCTAAGGGCCCCATAGGTGCTACAAACAAACTACCCTGTTGACAGTAGGGGCCACTGGTAAAGCCCAGTGGTATTCAGGGAACACAATGTCAGAGCAGTAGGGAAGTCTGGCAACCAAGGTAGACCCTCCCCTTCATATAAGAAAAACAACAGTAATGCCCATGGTTCCACAGCTGGTTAGGGACAAAGTCAGGACTGGATCCAAACTGCCCTGCAGCCTGTGTCCCTTAAAAGCACAGTCCGTCCTACAAGATCTTAATTTTTACACTCACCTCCCCTACAACCCAAAAGTCAAAACATTAAGGATCCAACACTTTCTTCCTTGAGAACCAAGGGTGGTTTCCTACTGTCTACCCTACAAATCTCTCATCTAACAAGTCTTTTAATAAAGCCCATCCTGCAATCTTGGCTCAACAGTTTCCCATCTCCTCTTTGAATAGGATTATTAAATTATTCCCATGTGTTTCTTTTATTGTTTTATTTCTTGCTTTGTTCAAGATGATCCAATATTCACCTCCTTTAGGTTACTTTTACACTATCTCCCACAAACACCTAGCTGTGCCCCTTTAGGACAACTACTTTGCAGAGTAACACTGTGTTCTGTGAAGGTTTGCTGGGTGTTTCATGTGGGAGTACTGGTCTCCTCACTCAGGTGGGGATTTCCTTGCATACAGAGACTGAGTTTTTTCCTTTTAACCTTTTTTCAGTGCCTACTCAGGGCCTGCACACAAAGTACTGTGATAAAATGCAGTCTCATCCCCTTATTAGATTTTTGCATAATGAAATATATCTTTGGTTAAATTCTCTGAATACAGGCTAAGACAGAAAGAGGTAGCTTGGCAGAGGTCTTTCTTGCCAGAGGTCTTTCTTGCTTGGGGAAAGGAAACTGAACCAAGCCACCTGGGAAAACCCATCTTCAGTTTGGGATGGAGACCTCTGACCAGGATTTAGACACTGCTCTGTTTTAGTCAGTTCCCCACAGAGAATAAAGCCTAGGGATGAATGTAAATTACTATGGAACTTGCAAAGACTTCTCTTCCTGCAGCTTCCCCTATGCTGTGTGTGTCCTCTCTTTTCTGAAATACCTGTTCCTTTCCCACCTGCTGCAATGCCAATACAACTTATATGTCTGCTTACATTTCTGGGCAAGAATATGAGAAATAACTAATTCAAGAGAGGGTCACAGGGATGGGAACTTAAAAAGCAGCAGATTCCAAGTCTTCCAAGAACAAAAACATATTTAGGGACTGGAAAGAGGCAATGAAAAGACTCTTGATCATCATGTGTTCACCTTGGCCCTGGAAAGAACCTACCACCATCACCACCACAAAGGTATAATCAATTACTGGCCTTCACATCTAAGGGGCATCTCAGAACTGAGCATTCATAAAAAGGACAAAAGGAGAAAAAGACAAGAATGAAGAAATAGAAGAAAGAGAATGGAAAGACAAAATAACAACTGTTAATAGGTAATGCTTACTGAACACTATTATGTACCAAATACCATGCCAAATACTTTTAATCCTAGCAACCATCTTAAGGAGTTATGATGCCCATTTTATAGACAAAGATACTGAAGTTCTGAGAGATTAAATTTTTTATTTGACCAAGGTTCCAAGAAATTAAATGGCAGAGGCAGGTTTGGAATCCAAAGCATTCTGACCCCAAAGCCTGTGCTTTCAACTATTCCACAAAGCTGCCTTCCAGCAAGGAGAATGGTACCACAGATGGTATTTCTTACACTCAGATGCACTCCCGTTTTCACCCCCAACCTCCTGAAATGCTCAGAGAACCAGAAGATCCCAAGGTCTGCCTGGTCTGACTCACTCCCACTCCCTGAAAAGGGATGTGTTGGCAAACAAAGGCCAGGAGGCGCACCTCTCAGGAGGTAGCCATCCTTAAGATGGAACAGCTAAGGGCCAGGGCTGTGAGGAATCGCTTGCCTAGATGAACAAGGTCCTGGATTCCATTGGCAGCACAGAGAGAAAGAGAGCAAGAGTGCTAAAGAGAACAGCTGATTACTCTGTGGCCTATCTACCTACCTGCTACCTTCTTCGGCTGCTCCAACTACCACCAGCCCGTCCCTCCTTGCTCTCCAAATCTTCCTAGTCCCCACTCCTGTACCAGGCCCCACTGTTCCTCTTACTTCCAAAGAGCCTGGGGCCTTTCTAGAAAATATGTTCCCATTGCTTCTATGATCTTCCATCACCCATCACCTTCTCACTCTCCTGAGGAACACAACGTCACTTTGGTCCTCATCTTTCTTGAGTCAAAGCTCAAATCTACTTTCAGCCTCTGTCTCTCACACAGGATGCTAGGAGGCCGCCTCAGCAATGCAGGCTTTTTGTCTCCCCTCCCCCACGTCCCTGGGGATTTTCTCCAACCCAGGCAAAGACCTTGCTTGTATCTTAGGCTTCCCCACACCCTGGAACATTCGCCAATTTTCTCTTCAATACACGCCCCATTTTGAGGCTGGAAGCCATCTAGAAGATAATTTTCATCAATTTTCCTTTCTAAAATTTAAGTCAAGAAATCCAAGGCCCTAAGGAAGGTAGTGACTTGCCCAAGGTCACACAAGGGTTAGTAGTTCAATGATGGCAGAGCCAAGGCTGGAACCTAGGGAACTCTATTCTACTTCTTGGACTCCTCAGCACTGGGATGAGGGCCAGGAACCCCTCTTTCCTCAGAAGCCCCTTTTTTCCCTCAGGAGACAAGATCTCACAAATACGAGGAAAAGGACAGAGTCCCCTAGAGGTCCAAAGGGTCACCCAGAGCTTCCAAAGAGAGTAAGCACTGGGTCTGGGGCAATGGGGCATGGTGAACACCAAATACCCCACAAGGGAAAATGTGGTCCTCACCTCCAGCCTTGCCCCGCGGTAGTCTCCTCTCCTGCCTCTCTTTTTTCTTGACCTTTCTCCATAAACCCACCCTTCACTTGTTCCCTCCCTCCGACTCACCCAGTCCCAGTAACTCCCGTCCCCCACAGCCTCCATTCTCAGCCCCCTGTAGACACCAAGCTCCATCATGGCCTCCCCCACCCCTTCTCCCCCAAATCCCCACCCCCATCCCGCTCCTGGGCTCCGCTTCCTCGCGCCTCATTTCCCACAGCCTCCCCGGAGTCCCGGGTACCCCCGGTGGCCTTCCCGTGCCCCCGCCCCCAGCCCGGGCCACAGGGGGCGCTGTGGGACCTCCCCGGGCCCTTCCACCCCCGCACGGGGACGTTACCATGCCAGAGCCTCCGAGCAGCTGAGCCGGCTCGGACCACTCGCCAGTAAAAGCTGTTCTGATTGGCTAGGTGGCAGCCGAGAGGGCGGGGCTAGTGGGGGGTCGCACCCCTTCGTGGCCGGGACTCCGGTGTATCCCGCCGACAAGCGGGGCTCACAACCGGGCCGGTATGCCCGGGCCCGGCTCCGCCTCCACCCCACCCCACCCCCGGCCCGAAGAGCCAGGCCCCGCCCCCATGTCTTCGCCGGGTCCTGGGCCCGCCCTCTGGGGGCGGGGCGCGCTTGTTCTGGCTCCTGATTGACGGCCGGCGGGCGCTGGGTTGCGCCGAGCTGCGCCGAGCGCTGTCCCCGGTCCTCGCCACCCTCGCCGCCCTCGCAGCCCTCGCGTCTTTGGGACTCCGCGGCTCCTGCTTCCCAGACAGTTTGCCTGCGCTACACTCAGGGCCGCCGCATTCTGGACGAGGACTGGATATGGGAAGAAGCGTTCGTTCTGTATACTGGGCAGGTTTTCACTTTACAAAGCATTTGAAAAGTTTTAAATTTACCATTCTAAAACTAATTAACTCAAGAATTTACTGAGCACCCTGTTCCAGGCGCAAAGCATAACAACAATAAATCCGCCTTCAAACTGAACAGGTACTTCTCACTTAACGCTGAAGTTACTTTTAAAATCTAGCAGCTGGGCGTGGGGATTTACGTCTGTAATCCCAGCACTTGGGAGGCTAAGGCAGGAGGATCGTTATGAGTTCAAAACCAGTCTAGGCTAAAACGAACTCCTGAACTGCATAGCCAGACCCTGTCTCAAAAAGACAAAATAAATAAATAGGCTGGGGATTTAGCTCAGTGGTGTAAGCGCCTGCCTGGCAAGAGCAAGATCATGAGTTCGAGCCCCAATACCAAAAACCAAAAAATAAATATATAAATCTGGCACCCACCAAGTAGTGAGCTGAAGGAAGTTGGTACGAGGTCTTTTATGGGAGTGAAGAAAATGAAATAAATATGTTGTGCAGATAAGACAATTGTAACCCCAAACTATTTAACAAATCATGCCTAAGGTCTCTGGCTAACAACTGATAAGGCTCCAGGCAGGTGACCCAGAAAAGAATGAGTACCTTCGAGCCATCAACACTTAACCTCAGCCTGTATTCTGCGCCAGGTTCCTTAACTCAAAGAGCTCTGAGTCAGGTCCCTGACTGCACGGAATTTAGAGTCTAGCAGGGGAGAAGTAAGAAAACATCCAACGTGAAGTAGAAGTCTTGAATTAAAGGTGACAAGTGGGAGGAAAAGGAAGTGGGATTCACTTTAGAGGCCACTACAGAGAGAAAGCTCACTGTGGTTTTAAATCACAAAAATATCTAGATAGCCTCAAATGAAGGCCCAGTCCTGTAGTTTACAAACTTTATTACTGAGAACTCAGGTGTAGCAGAAGTGGTTCAGAGGTTCCATAAAGTATCCTCTATTATTTGAACCAGGGTTTTTGTTGCCCAATCTGGCCTCAAAATGGCCTCAAGCAATCCTGCCTCAGCCTCCAGAGTAGCTAAGACTACTGATGAGTGCCACCACACCAGGCCTCCATAAACGTTTTTGTGTTTTGTTTTGGTTTGGTTTGGTTTTTTGAGACAGACTCTTACTATGTAGTTCAGGCTGGCCTTGAACTCACTATGTAGCTGAGGCTGACTTTGCGCTTACAGTCTCCTGCCTCAGCCTCCTGAGTTCTGGGATTACAGGTGTGCACCACCATGCCTAGCCTCCATAAACTTTTATAATCACATTTTAAGGGGTGTGTGTGTGTGTGTGTGTGTGTCATTGTCCTCACACTCTACCACTGATTTACACTCCTAACCTTATTTCTTGTCTTTTGAGTATGTGATGTATTAGAACACAGCCATGTATTTTAAAGAGGCAAATGATTGTATGAGAAATGTTAACATAGCAAACCTCTGCCCTCATTAATTTCCCCTCCCTAGAGGGACTCATTCTCAGCTCTTTCAACTGTCTCTTTTGGCACTGACTTTCATTGTCTCTGGACCTCCCAGTTATATCTCTCCCCACAGGCTGAGTAACCTAAGGGGATATTCCATCCAGAGCCTATATACCCCCTCGAAGAACATATTCTGCATACAAGGACCCTGAAATTCCCCGCCTAGTTTGCTTCTGGGACCACACCCGCTTCTGCTTGGATCACAGCTCACCAGGGAGACCTTGCTGATATTGTGGGCATCTTGGACTTGAGGAGTAGCCACAGGGCAACTGTTTACCGAGAGGGGCTTGGGCATAACTAGGTGTCTGTGGCCCCCAGTATGAGGCCCTCTCAATGCAGAGGACAAAGCCAAGATCAAAAGGGTCAAGATTCAAGTAAGAGTCAGGATCCAGGGACTGCTATTTTCTAGTACACAATTCTAGAGAGTTCAAGAGGTCTAATTTAGTACCTAGCCTTCCAAGTCCTTATGCACATAGATTTTTGTAAGAACATATTTTAATAATTTGTTAGTTCGATTCATAACATTGAAATATTTAGTATGTGAGTCTTCTTTAGGAGACTTGCCTCAGCCCCTACAAATATAATAGGGACAGATTTGAGGATTTAGTTCCTTCCCCTTCTCCCCCTCGCCACCACTTGTATATAGTTTCTAACTCCCATCTGACAAATTTAGTTCTACAATAGTGTGTGTGTGTGTGTGTGTGTGCGCGCGCGCACGCGCTGCTAGTGTTAAACCCAGGTAGAAAAGTGGTCTACCACATTTATACCCCCCACCAGGAAGTAATCTTGGATCATCCCACTAAGGGTCTCCTTCCTCCCATTTCTCTGTTCTTTCTTTTTTGGAATTCCTCAAATGTGGATGATAGACCCACTGGACTAGTACTTGTAATTTCTTATTTTTCTCTCCAACTTTCCACCTTTTTATGTTATTTTGTGGGAGACTTCCTCAGCTTTATCCTTCCATTCTTTCACATTTTTCAATATTTTATAGATTGTATTGCTCTTGCTTTATTTTTATAGCACCTTATTTTGTTTCAGGTTGTATTGGAAGTTATTATTAATTTATTTTAATTTTTCTTCTTTCTGCATAATGTTGCTCCAAATTTCTTTTTCTATTATTTTGGTCTCTGTCTTTTATGTTAAATTCTCTTCTTGGAATTCTCATAATCCTTGATTGTCTACTCACACTTAAGGGTAGGGCATCAAAAAGCTGATTAGCAGCTTCTGTGTCCCCTCCCCTGGTACATGAATGGCTTTGTTGCTTATGAGCTTTTCTGCACAGGGACTGGCAGAGAGCCTCTGGTGTCCCCGGCAGTGGAGGCTGCCCATCTCTAGCAGGAGAACCAGTCATTTTGCTACACAGTTGCCCTGCTATTGCCTTAGCAGTTGTCCTTCCTGGCCTGAGTCAATAACTGCTCATCCATCTGCTTTCCAGCTTTTTAAAACATTTTACTTTTCTCTCCTCTCCTGTTTGCTTTTCCTTGTGGATGTATGCCTTTAAAAAATCTTTACTATAGTGTTAGTGGGTTTTCAGTAGGATAAATTTAGATGCATATGTTCAATTTTATCATTTTTACCCAGAAACCTTAATTACAGTGTTAACCATTTTTAAACAGCAGCTTGAAACTATATACATATGTATGTCCTACATATAAAATTCCTGGGTTCATCAAACCAAACTGTGTTCTTAACACAGAAGGATTATATAACACAAAGATGTCATGAAATTGAACTGAAAATGTAAATGCATCTGAGTAAGACACTGTATGGCATTTACTTGTTTCAATGAAGTTCTGCAGAAAGATTTGTTTTTTTAAAAAAAGTATTGGCTGCTTTAAAAAAAAAGAATTTAAGCCGGGTATGGTGGCACACGCCTGTAATCCCAGCACTCGGGGCTGAGGCAGAAAAATTATTATATGTGCAAAGTCTGCCTCAGCTACGTAGTGAGTTCAAGGCCAGCCTAAACCGCATAGTGAGAACCTGTCTCAATAAATCAGTAAATAAATAAAAATAAATAACTATGAAAAACTTTGTGAACATCTCTACTGGGCTAGAGATCACCTATGTGTGGTATATGAACTGTGGTGAGGGTATTGCAGGTGCCCACTAAACTGCCCTTGGGAGAAGGGCTCAGAAGGACTAATGACTGGAAGAAACCCAACCAAGGGACAAGGGAGTGAAAAAGACTCACCACCTGAGAGAAGAAGAAAAATTATACCCTCTAATACCCTGCTGACTTCTAGCCCCTTGCATTGTCTGCCCAGAGTTCCTGCATAGCTTTGGGCATCTTATTTTTAAAAAGTCAGTTTTACTGAGGTATAATTGGAATAAAAGAAAATTCACCAATTTTAAGTACAATACAATGAATTTTTACAAATGTATACAATCATGTAATAGTTACCATGATCATGACATGAAACATTTCCTTCCCTCAAAAACTTTCTTTGCCCCTGATTGATGTGTTTTCAAGTTTTGTTCTAGTTTTCTTCCTCCTCCTCCTCTTCCTCCTCTTCTTTTTATCCTTGAAATAAAATGGATTTGGAAAAAAAAACTTTCTTTGTACTCTTTGTAGTCAGTCTCCTTCTTCCTCATTTGACTCCTGGCATCTATTAATCTGTGTTCTGCTGCTATCTTTTTGCCTTTCTAGAATTTCATATAAGCGGAATCATAGTTTGTAGGAGTTTTTGTCTAACTTCTTCTGCTTACTAACATATCTTTGAGCTTATCCATGTTGTTGCATGTATCAATACTTCATTCCTTTTTAATGTGTAGTTTTCTATTGCTGTGACAAAATATCCAACAAAATCGCTTAGTGGAAGAAAATTCATGGTATAAAGTTTCAGTCCATGGCCAGTGGGCTCCATTGCTGGGAGACCTGTGATGAGGCAATATTTCATGGCAGAAAGATATTAAAGCAAAACTTCTCTCCTCATGGCAGCCAGAAGTGGAGATGAGAAAGCCCCAGAGCAGAAGGGACCAGGGTCAAGACATAGTCTCCAAGGACACAACATTTCCATGACCCGCTTCTTCCAACATGGCCCCACCTTCTAAATTCCCATTACCTCCTAGTAATACCATCAAATTATGAACCCATCAATGGATTAACCTACTGAAGAAGGTGCAGCCTTCCTGATCTAATCATTTTCTAAGAGCCCACCTCTAACACTGCTGCATGGACCAAAGCTCCAACCCAGCCTTTTGGGAGACACTTTAGACTCAAGCTGTAACAAATACAAAGCAGTATATTTCATTGCATGGACATACTGAAATTCGTTTAGCCATTTACCAGCTGTGGATTGTTGGGTTTGGATTGCAGTTGGGGCTATTACAAGTAGAGCTACTTATGAAATTTGTGTGCAAGTCTGTTTTTATTTTTCTTGGATAAATACTTAGGAATGAATTTCTTGAGAAGTTAATATATATTTAATTTTTCAAACTTCCCAAGTTGTTTTCCTAAGTGGTGCTACTATCTTACATTCCACCATCAATATATGTGTTTTATTTTCTCAGCATCCTCAACACTTGATGTTATCACATTATTTTTAATCACCTGACTCATTCTTATTAGAGTTGGTATCTAGCTGGGGTTTTAAGTTGCATTTTCCTAATGCCCTGACTGATGATGTTGATAATTTTTTCATGTGTGTTTATCATTTGCATAGCTTCTTTAGTGACATGGCACCTGTCTACTCAAATCCTTTACCACTTTAAAAACTAGATTAAAAACTACTGGTATATGCTGGCATATACCAGTAGTCCCAATACTTGAGAGAAGGGAGCAGGATGATTGTGAATTTGAGGCCAGCCTGGGCTCTCTACTAAGTTCCGGGCCAGACTGGAGTGCGTAGTATACCTTGTCTCAAAAAACCAAAACTCTTCAAACAACAACTATTAGCTGGGCATGGTGGCTCATACCTGTAATTCCAGCGCTTGGGAGGCTGAGTCAGGAGAATCACTGCGAGTTCAAAACCAGCCTGGGCTACAAAGTGAGCTCAAGGCCAGCTGAACATAATGAGACCCTGTCTCAAAAAAACAAAAACAAAAACAAACCTGTGTAGTCTTTTTTTGCTGAGTTGTAAATGGTTCTTTATATATTTTCAATACAAGTCCTTTATCAAATATATTCCAGCCAGTGGGTTTCAATTAATTTTCCTTTATGTCTCTCTGTGTAATATTGATGTATAGTACTTCCTTCTCGAATGGTTTTAGTATCAAAATAATGCTAACATTATTAAGTAATTTGAGAAGTGTTCCCCATTATTCAGTTTTCTGGAGGAGTTTGTATAGAACTGATTATGGTCCCCCAAAGTCTTGTGTGTTTGGGAAGTGACCGGATCATGGGGTGTTAGGAGCCGGGCCTGCATGGTGCTGGCTCATTGGGACCTGGAAGGGTTTGTACTTGCCCCAGGCTCCTCCTCTCTCTGTTTCCAGACCCCTAGGGTCAGCAGCTTCCTCCTGCCCTCCCCTTTACCGCACTGATACAGCCTTGGAGCCAACTGTGACCCAAACACACCTCTCTTCCTTTAAATTATGAACATCAGGTATTTTGTCTCAATGATGGACAGTGACTAAAACAGAACTGTAATATTATTTTCTTCTTAAATGTTTCCCAAAATTCACCAAATAAGCCATCTGAGGCTGGATCTTCCTCCTCCTCCTCTTTTTTTTTTTTTTTTTCTTCTTCTCCTTCTTTGAGACAGGTTCTCAAAGAAATAATTCAGGCCAGCCTTAAACTCACTATATACACTAGGCTGGCCTCAAATTCAAGGTGATCCTTCCACCTCAACCTTCCAGTGCTGGGATTACAGCTGTGTGCCACCATGCCCAAATGAAGCTTTCTTTGAAAGGTTTTTTTTTTTAATTACAAATCCAATTTCTCTAGTCAAGATAGGCTATTCATGTTTTTTTTTCCTTTCTTCTGTAGTAAGTTTGAGTACATTGTATCCTCCAAGGAATTTTGTCCATTTTATCAAACCCTGATTTTATGGACTTTTTTTTTCTGCATCGCTCCCAATATTATTTTCATTGTACCATCTCTAGTGATGTCCCCTCTCTTTTTTTCCCGGTGTCAATACTATAATTTGTATCTTTGCTCAAGAAATCCTGTAGCCTCCCAGGTAGCTGGGACTATAGATGTATGTATCACACTCAGCACTTGTTTTAATCTTTTTACTTTTAACCTATATGTGTTTTTTTAAGTGTGTTTTAGGTTGACAGAATATGGTTGGGTCATAGGTTACTTTCCTTTGTCTGTCTGTCTTTCTTTCTTTCTTTCTTTCTTTCTTTCTTTCTTTCTTTCTTTCTTTTTCTAATATATTTTGAGACTTTGTCTTGCCATGTAATTAAACCTGACCTTGAACTCCCTCTGTTGTCCAGGTTAGCCTTGAGCTCACAGAAATCCTCCTGCCTCAGCCTTCCAAGTACTGGGATTACAATGTGTGCCAACACACACAGGTCTTTGTGTGTGTGTGTGTGTGTGTGTGTGTGTGTGTGTGTGTGTGTGTATTTGGGTAAACCCAGAGCATCATGCATCCTAGGCACGTATCCTACTACTGAACTATAATCCCAATCTTTTTTTTTTTTGAGACAAAGATTCATTAAGCTTCTGCCTAGCCTTGGACTTTTGATCCTCCTACCTCAGCTTCCTGAGTAGCAGGGGTTATAGAAATGCACTACTCACCTGGTTTTGAGTTTTTCTTATCTGAACTTTACAATTTCAGTATTTTAATTGGTTAATTTCTTAATTGGTTTTAATTTCTATATTTTAAATATGGTTGAATTTGAAAGAAAATTAGAAGGGAGGGAGGGAGAAAAAAAATACACCTCTGGGAGTCAGGAAACCAAGTTAGAGTCCTAAGTCTGTGCTTCCCAGCTCTAACTAGCTCTCATAACCCCCTGAGCCTTAGCTGCCTTGTATATGTTTGTGAGAATAAATAAGTTATTTGGATTCTGGGATTTAGCTCAGGGGCAAAGCATCTACCTGGTATGTGTAAGGTCCTGAGTTTGATCCCCTGTACTAACAAAAAAAAGTTATTTGGGGCCAGGGATATAGCTTAATGCTAGCATGCTACAAGACCTGGGTTCAATCTAAAAGAGACAGAGACAAAAATAAAGACAGACACTGACTTGTAAACTACCTGTTCTGAAATCATAAAGGATTAAAGGACCATCCAGGACCAGATGAGCTGTACAGACAACCATATAGCAAGGTCTGAGTACCTCAAAGAAAGAGGAAGGCCTCACTGGCTTCCCTTGCTGAGTGACTAAGCCAGTGAGATAATTAACTTTGAATAAGTGCATGAATGATACTGTGTGTGAAAGACAGGTAAGTATCTGTGACGAGTTACTAAGTGGCCTATACCCCTGAGGAATAGTCAACACTATTTAATTCCTTATTAGACAGTAAGTTTTAGTACCAAGAAAGAATAATTTTATGTATATGCATTTGTTTATATATCCATTTGTTATTTTTTCAAGTGCATAGTAACCGCCTACTATATGCCAAGTATGGTCCAGGTCCTGGGCATACAGGTCTCTTGCCGTGACTATCACCTTTATTAAGTGAAAGTGTCACCTGAGCCTTGATCCTTGGGGCAAATGTGAACATATCCCTACATAGTTAGTAATTGGCTCTAATATAAAAATTAATAAATGAAACTTCTCTTTGGGGAAGTGTGTAAGTCAGGTTTTCTTCCTTATAACAAAGTTCCTGAGGTAGTAATCTTGGAAAAGGTTGATGCTGGCTCACAGTTTGGGGAATGTAGTCCATAACTGAGTAGCCCCATTGCTTGGGATAGGCACAGATGGCAATGGAAGTTGCTTACAGTGTAAGAAAACTGTTTATACCCTAAGCCAGGGAGCAAACAGAGACAAGGAGGGGCTGGGGCTCCACAGTCCCCTTGCAGGGCACACCCACAGTGACATTAGGACCTTGCACAAGCAGCCTGTCTCACAAAGTTCTGTGCCTTCCCAGTTAGCCCCACCCCAGGGGCCAGGTCTTTGGCACATGAGACACTCAGGAAACTATAGCAAAAATAACTTTTTTCTAATTGTCTTTCCCTATTTTTAGCCATTAAATGTTTAGTTTGGGAGCTTAACATTTAATGATTCTTAAAAAGCAGCAGGTCCAGCAAATATAATACTAAGTAATGGATAAAAAACTGAATAACAGGACAGATTGATGGCAGGAAGTCTAATCTTTAAATCAGATCGATGATGTCACTAGAAAAGAGGAGCAGTTAGAACCTGGTACCTGGCAGTTACTAGAGGAGTTGTGACAGGGCAGAAGGTGCCTAAGGAGCCACCTTGGGGCCCTTCACCTCCAAGACAGCCAACACTGTGTGTCTCGGCCTGTGTACCAGAAACAAGGACATCTTGGGACTGACAGTTATCCAGAATGGAGAAGGACGATACCCCACAGTTGCTGGCTCCTGCCTCAGTGAAGAGCATCGTCTCGAGGGCTGAGACTGCACAGCTTGCTCGGGCTCAGGAAGTAAGCTGTGAGATGAGAGAGGCACCCACCTAGAGGCTGGGGGCTGACCCCATGTTTTAAGCAAGATTTCACTTCCGAATGCGTGAGTGGGGATGCCCTGGGATACTCAGTAAACTGGTTTTTCAGATGGATTTGAGTTCAAAATATCCACATCCTATACTCAACTTCTATAGGGCGGGTTGGGTCCTACCATAGGAACGGGAACAGCCCTGTACAGGTAAGTGGCAGGAATGCCAGGATGGCCCATAGTGCTGGGTTGGAGAGGGGCAGGAAGGTGCCCAGATTTCTTGATTCAGGGTCTATTCTTGGCCAATTGCCAGGATCCCCTGAGTTTAGTCTTCAGAGTACTCGGGAGAAATGGCCAAAGATTTGAATCACTCTGCACCTAATGAGCCTCTAGTGCAATTTTAACTTGTGCCTCTGATCCTGATAGTTTCTTGTCCTGCATTCTGAAATACTTGCTGTGGATATTTAGCATCGCTGAACTTTTTTTGTCTGTTTTGAGACAGGGTCTCACCATGTACTTCAGGCTGACCTTGAACTCACTGTATAGTCCAGGCTGGCCTTGCTGTGATCCTGTTCTCAGGTAGTTCCTTTAGAAATAGTATGCCCAGCCAGGGATTTAGCTCAGCGTCCTTAGTGCTTTCCTGACAAGCGCAAGGTCATGAGTTCCATCCTTGGCACCAAAAAAACTAAAAACAAACAAAAAAACCTCAAGATAATAGGGCTGGGGGTATAACTCAGTGGCACAATGCCTACCTGGCAAGCATGAAGTCCTGAGTTCGATTCTCAGTACCCCCATACACATAGAAATGGCCAAAAAATGCCAAAAAAAAACTATTCCAGGTCCTTCTTGTCTAATAGAATTGCACAGGACAAACCAAAACAGTACCAAAAATTTATTTAAAAATGAGGAGTGAAGGAATAAGAGAAGAACTAGTTCTGCAGAGCAAACTTGGGTCAAACAAATAGAGAAAAGAGAAAAAAGACAAACGTAAAAGTACATCCTAGGAGACCCAGGATGAGCTACTGTGAAGTCATGATAGTGGGAACTCTCTTGAGACATACTGCATAGGAGGTCCTGAGAGTTATCTGGCCCTGCCCTGCGACCTTGTGTAGTTGACAGGGCCTGTTTATTTCTCCAGGCAGTTCTGCTACACCCTACCTCCTATATGATCCCCCACTTCAATTTCTAGAGTGCTGGGATTACAGGCAGGTGCCACCATGCCATTTAGAGTCACTGAAGTTAATATCAATGGTAATAAGAGTGAATGCTCTTGCCTGAGCCACGCACTGTTCTATGCACTTTAAAGAATTACTTCAATTAATCCTTACAAATACCCTTGAGCTAGGTGTAGTGGCACATACCTATAATCCCAGCACCAAGTGGGGGTGGGGGGTTGGGGCGGGGTTGAGGCAGGACCGCCTGAGTTGATACTGAGTTCAAGGTCAGTGTGAACTACATAGCAGACTGTATCTCAAAAAACCAAAAACAAAACACAAATACACTGTGAGGTAAGTCCTGTAATAATCTCTACTTTGCAAAAAAAAAAAACAAAACAAAAAAAAACACTCAGACCCAGAGAGTTTCAGTGACTTGTCCAAGCATCTAGCTCCAAAATCTATGCTGCTAAACACTGCAATCTGCTGCCCTCTATCTAGGATATTTCTACCCAGCTTTCAGACATCTTGGACAATGTCAATGGTGTCATCAACCGCTTCCAGAAGGAATTGGGATATGATTTAAAAGAAAAGACAAAATCTTACCAGATGGAGCAAAAGGGCAAGAAGAGATTCATCTTGCTAGAGAAAATTGCTTCCTTCTCCAAAGACGCTAAGACTAAAGAGAAGAACCTGTATGAAATCCTCCGCTGGCTGGGTGACTGGGGTGAGTCTGCGGGCCAGGTGCAGCCCTCAGGGTGGGTGATTTCCCCCCAGACGTTGGTCCCTGCTCACTCAATGTCTTCCTTTCTCTACCTAAGTCAGCATTTGCTGGGAGGGGAGTGTGAGTGGTCAGAGGCACATCAAAGGACACACTGCAACCCCCCCAAAGCTTCCCCCACTCAGGTCACTGCGTGTGGTCTCACTCCACAGGGGAGAACATGTAGCTGTCCAAAATGTGACAGGTCCTGACATTAAGAGTAAATAATGATGCCTAAGCCACAGGCCCAATATGACATCTCATCTTTTTAGCAGGATAGACAATGAATTCAAACTGGTATTAGCCATTTTGTAGAGGAGCCAATGTGATATTCAAAGTGGCAAATGACCTTACTATACAGGCACTGAGGCCAGCCATATGAAACTGGCACTACTGCTCAGGAGTGGGACCGGGGCTCACAGCCCCAAAGCCTAGGGCTACCCCTGCTCAAATCTGAATCCTAACAGCCTGTGTGCAGCAAAGCATGCCGGATCCTGATGTGCTGGAGGAAGTGGGGATGTGCCCTTCCTGTTCACCCTACCATTGCCCAGCCAGTTCTCAGCACAATGCCCTTCAGCTGCCCTTGAGAGCTAAGATAGCTGTAGACTCTTCTTAGTTGACTTAACTGTCCAGACGTTGGATGAGGCAGTGGGTACAGAGCAGTAACAAGACAGGTACCTCCTTGGCCTCATAGTACAGTAGTTAATGTCTAATTTGTATTTCTAATGTCTAATTTGTATTCATCTGTATTTCTACATGGCAAAGATCATATTAATGATTTCACCTATGTTATCTCATTTAATCATCACCCAAAGCATTTACAGGGAAGGAAACTGCAAATCTCCAGCAAGTTCTGAAATTCTGAAGAAATATTTGCTGTGGATTTTTAGTATCACTGAAATGAATGATCAAAAAGAACTAATGCTCAGGGGAGTAAGTGATCTGCCACATATTACATAACTAGTGTGAGGTAAAACCAATCGGCCTCAAAACTGCTGCAACCCCTGCACTCAAAAAGAGCTGTTTGGGGCTCCCTAGAAGACAGACTATCCTCAGCTTGTACTTCCTGCTTCTTGTCCAGGTGACAGTCTGACCTACGAGCTCAGGAACAGGAAGAGTGAGGAGGAAGAGGAAGCCCTGAATGAATGGGTTGAAGTAATAGAGAAAGTGCTACCTCTCTCCCTTGTCACCACCAAAGGAGGCATAGAATCTCTCATTTCCCTTTGTTCCACTCTCATTGAAGAGCAAAAGAAAAGGTCACAAAGTAGGTTCCTGGAATACCTGGGAGGGGGGCGGGTGGGGCTGGGATAGATTTGACTCAGGGGAAGAAGGTATGGACCAAGTTCTTAGGGATTTCCAGTCCTCCCTCTTAGCAAGTACAGGCAGACACAGAGATGCATGGTGACATGCAGCTATCATTCCAGCACTTGGGAAGCTGAGACAGGAGAATCACCAAGGCCAGCCTGAACTACATAGTGAGACCCTGTCTCAAAAAAATGAAACAAAAGTACAAAATAAAGTAGAGTTGGGGGCCAGGATGAGGGTCAAGATATTGAACCCAAGCTGACCACTGAGCAGTTCTGAGCCTGCCCTCCAGGTACAGATAGACTGCAGGTAAAGACGTGTTTGGAGCTGCTTCCTGGAGCTGGGCCTTGTGTGGGTTGCAGAAAGAAGGCCCAAAGGCCAGCAAGGTTAAAGTCAATGGCCAGAGCCCGAGGAACATCCTTTCTTACTCCAAACCTACCTGCTGCACCAGAAAGTTTGCTGAGGCCCAGCCAGAGGCCCCTCTGGAATCTTCCTGATCATGGCTACTCCCATGGTAGCCAGTCAACAACATGGCTGAACCTTAGAAATTTACTTCTATCAACACTATAAGTGATCTGAGATTTTCTAATTACTGCATTTTGTAGATGAGAGCACTGATGATTAGAGAAGAGAAGGAACCACAAGAGAGTTCATGGCAAAGCTGGGCCCCACATTTAGGTTAGTTTTACTCGAGAGCATGGGTTTTGAAGTCAGACAAGTTCAAACTCCATCTCTCTCAATTTCTGGCTTTATGGCTTTGGGCAAATTATTTTATCTCTCTGAGCCTCAATTTCTCAATCCATAAAATGAAGGAAAGCCAAGCATCATACTGCATGCTTATAATCCTAGCACCCTGGAAGGGTGAGGCAGGAGGACTGCAAGTTTGAGCCTGACCTGGGTAATTTAATGACTTACAGAGAACCTGTGTCAAAAAAAAAAAAAAGGAGGAAAATGCCTACTCATAGGTTTGGGGAGGCTTCCACAAGGTATGGAGTGTCCGATGCCTTATTTGGAACACACTCAGGATTTAATAAATAGTAGCTGCCAGGCATGGTGATTCACACTTGTAATCCCATCACTTGGTAGGCTGAGACAGGAAGATTAATAAAATCTTATGACGTAGATGCTCTGATTATCTACATTTTTTGGATGAGGAAACTGAGGCACAAAAATTTGCCAAGAGAAGTGGAAAAAATGAGGTTTAAAGCCAAGTTACCTGGTCCCGTAACCTAAGCTCTGTACCACTTACAGAGACATAGGGCAAAAATAGCTAGATACCAACTTGACCTCAGTGTCATTTAATTTCCAGATTTCCTCTATTCCCTCCCTCCCCCAAATTTAGCTACTGTCGTTTTCTGTCAGTGATACTCATTGAACAGATGTGCCGAGATGATCTCTCCAGCAGTGCTACAAATTTGTAGGTCCAGGGGCAGGGCACTGTGATTGTAACCAGCCCTTGAAGAGTTGAAGTTTGTTGGTGAGGTTGAACACAACACACATAGTCTCTGCTTAGTACATTTTCCTGGGGAGAGGGTTTGCTGCTTTCATCAGAATATCAAGGAAGCTGTGACACCTCTCCCAAAAGGAAAAAGATCTTAGTCTTTGTTATGGTGACTGTGGTAGTAATGGGAGATCGAAATCACAGCCTTCAAACTGAGCTACATCCCCAACACTTTTTTTTGCTTTGAGAGCAGGTCTCACAAGTTGTCGAATTGGCCAAGTTGGGCTCAAACTTTCAATCCTGTCTCAGCTCTCAGAGTGGTGGGGTTGCAGGCACCACCTTGCCTGGTCAAGACCTTAGGAATTCATTCAGTCATTCATTTCACACTGGGGGATTGAACCCAGAGTCACTCTACCACTGGCCTTCATCCCTAACCCTTTTTTATTTTTACTTTTTTCTGAAAACAAGTTTTATTTAGATAAGGACTTAAATACATTACATAATTTAGTTCTTTATTTTGAGACAGGGTCTGGCTAAATTGCCAAGGCAGGACTTTGTATCAGTTAGTGTTTTCCTGGAGAAACAGATATAACACAAGACATACAAATGTATACAAAATTACAATATTGGCTTTGGGTGGTCAGCGACAAGCCAGATGAGGAAGCCTACAGAGAGTGTTTGAGCACTGGAGACAGAAGGCTTCAGTCCAAGGTCTGGAGCTCACTGCAGTGTCCGGTACAAGTCTCTCTCAGGGTCTGTGACAGAAGGCTCAAGAGTCTATGCCAGAAGTCAGAGTCTGAGCTGCCAGCCAGGAGATGACACCAAGATGAAGGTGAAGAATGGACTCCTCCAAAGAACAGAAGCAGATCCTTCCTTCCTCGTTTCCCCATTGTACTGTCTAGGTGTTGAGCTGCCCTAGGACAGGTCCTCTCCACCCTAGAGTATAGAATTGCCAAGCTAACTTAATTAAGCATCTAAACTTGTCAAGTTGACCTAATCAATCAACTATGACAGGCTTGAACTTGCAATCCTCCCCAGTTTCCCCAAGAGTTAATATTACAGGGACATGCCAACACATCCAGTTGACATTAGTCATTTTTAGAGAGAAAACAGGTGAATAGCTGTTGAACTATGACAGATCCCTATAGGTACAACCCAGGACTAACATTTAAGGGAAACAAATTTTCTGAGTGGGCTTAAAGAGGTTGGGTAATGGTTTTAGGGACCTTTCAAACACAGATATTGAGGTTGGAAAGTGGCACAATTAGAAAAATAATATTTCTACTCCAGGAAAACATGAGAGTCAGGAGTATGGTTGGTTGGTTTGCTTATTTATTTGTTTGAGACAGGGACTCACTATGTAGTTCAGGCTGACCTCAAAATTGTGGAGTGATCCTCCTGCCTCAGCCTCCTGAATGCTGGGACTACAGGTATATGCCACCATGTCTGGCCAATGGTATACTGAACTAAGTCAGGTTGCAGTGACCCCTCTGGGCGCTGCAGGCACTGTGGAGCTGACAGACCTAAAGGCAAGCTCTGCAAGCTCAAGCTCAGCAGGGTTCCCTGGAACAGGCATCCTAGGCTCCTTTTTTTTTTTTTTTTTTTTGTACTGGAGATTGAACTCACAACCTCACACTTGCCAAGCAGGCACTTGTACCACTGAGCTAAATCCCTGGCCCCGGTTCCTTATTTTTGCCCAATCCAGAAAGGATTAGATGAACATTTTGGCCAAGTAGGGTCTGGAGAATCAGTATAATTCTTGGAATTCAAGGGAATTTATTAGCATTTTTCTTCTCTACCTCTCCCAGTGCCCAAACACATCTTCTGGCAGGACTGGCGGGAGAAAAGCCCACAAAAATCTCTACTCCACCCTCAGCCACTGAGCCCAGAACAGATGCTTCAGGACAAGCATGCCACCTGTTCAAAGGCCTCCGAGGTGATGTCCATGTTGCAGGAGCTCCTGGACTCCACCATGTTCAACAAGGGAGAGGTCAACGCCATCAGGTACATGTCCACTGTGGTAGAGAACCTCAGCAAGGCCTTGATCCTCCAGCACAAGGAGAACAGGAACCTGGAAACCAAATACAAGCGCGTGCAGATAGAGATGGCCACGGAGCTCAGCACCCAGAGGCTGCACTTCCAAAAGTCCATCCAAGACCTTGAGAGCAAGAGGGATGCTCTCCTAAAGCAGGTAGCAGTTCTCAGTGGGAAGCCATGATCTTGTTCTGACAAAGCACGCCCTAGAGTTCCAACTGAAGAAGATCCAGATTGCTAGAGGTCCAGCCGGAGACCCAGCTGAGGTGTCTCCTGACTCCCCAGCTGCCCCTGAGGGAAAAGTCGTTCTACAGATGGGAGCAGTCATGGAAGAGGATCTCGGGGAGGAGGAGCAGTTGTTTTCACCATTATCTTCAAGTCCCATGGCCATAACCTGGGACAGTGAGGCGACATCTTCAGCATGCCAACCGCTCTCCACCGTGAGCACGCATTCCAGGATCACAGACATGTTCAAGGACACTGAGATCCTTGAGCCTGTGTTGTCACCCTCAGAAAACCACAAATTTCCTACAAAACAGGAGAGACCGATGGCAGAAGGCCCACTCCACAGAGACGAAAACCAAGGGGACCACTTCCCAGAAAAGGGAAGAGTCCAAAGTAAGCTGCGATTTAGGAAGCAGCCATCCCCAGGGAGTTCCGGGAAGGTGCCCTTGGAGAGCCAAGCAGGGCACTGGGAAGAGGAGCTCTGCTGGCAGAGGCAGAGGCAGCAGTGGCTGCAGGAGGAGGAGGTGTGGCTGCAGCGGCAGAGAAAGTGGGCCCTGCTGGAGCAGGAGCACCAGGAGAAGCTGCGGCAATGGGAGATGGAGGCAGCTACTAGGCTGCAACAGCAGACACTCGCCTGGCCAGAAGAGGAACGACAGAGCCTGAGGAGGGAGCCCGTGGGGCCAAGGGAAGACACTGAGAGGCCAATCTTCACAAACTCCAGCCGGTGGAGGAACCTGGAGAAGGCAGAGCCTCCCCCAATCCAGGCCCAATCTGCTCGCCAAGGCAGGAGGTCATACATAGGCAGGTCTTACCATCCCCAGCAGCCTGGCCCAGGAAACCAGACAACCATGAGTTCAACCGAGTGCACTCAGCCGCCACGGGCAAAGCCCAAGAAGTCTGCCTCCTCTCCTGTCACTGGTACATCCATCCGAAGGGTGACCCAGCTCTCTCTGCAGAGGCCCCCGGTCACCCCTAAGGAGAAAGTGTACCACATGGACATGGAGGCCCAGAGAGAGAACCTGCAGCTCCTGAGTGGGGCGTGCAAGCTGGGGCTGCCACGTTACCTGCACAGCAAGGCCTTGGAGCTCACCACCACCACCATGGAGCTGAGCACACGCAGGCTACAGTACCTGTGCCAGAAGTATGTCCTCTACAGGCACTTTCAGAGCCTCCGGTGAGTGCCACGGCAGTCCTCTGCACCCACCACACCTTCTGCAATATGGGGGCAGAGCCAAAACCAAGTGCGAGAGGAGGGGTGCAGACAAAGGCACTAGGGAGAACCACCAGGGCTTGGGCCAGGCCTCCTGAAGGAGGGGACAAGCAAAAGCCCCCTGGCTTCTGGCCCTTGGGCAACCCTAGAAGATGTGGGAAGTAGGGCATTTACATGCTTCTCTCCTTGTAATGGGCTTTCTCCCCAAGCCCACATCCCCATTTCTTCCTTGTTTCCTGTCTTCCTGTCTATAATTCCACCTAATGTGTGGCCACCCCTTTGCCCAACTGTCTCTTCCCGTTTCTCGCCCGACCTAGAGGTTCCTCCCCCATACCACTTCCCACTTCCCTGGTCCCTGTTTTCCCCAGTTCTCATCACCCTCCATTTCTCTTCTTGCCCCCAGGAATTACAGAGAACAAACTCATCTCTTTTCCTCTGTTCCCAGACAAGCAGTGATCAACCACATGCAAGTCACGGGAGAAACAAGGACCTTCAACATGGCCCAGAGCCTCTGTGTCCTCCTGGGAAACATCGACCGCCAGCAGAGGCTCAGGCTGCAGACCTGGACAGACAAACAGAAGGACCTGGAAGAGCAGCATAGGGAGTGTCTAAGCAGCATGGTGACCATGTTCCCCAAGGTGCTTGCGGGGATGGGAAGGGTGGTCATCCCAGTTGGCAGAGAGGGCCAAGGAAGTGAGTCAGCATGGCTGTGGGGTAGGGCTGGGGAGACAGGGAGGAGACATGACGCAGGTTGAAGCTGCTGGTACAGGAAGGGCTAAAGGCGGGATGTGGCCCTGAGTGTAAGGGAGAGCAGCTTTCCAATCTGTGTATATGGGGAGAGCAAGTGAGAGAAGCGTCCTTCAAAAAAGAGCCAAGGAAGAGAAGACTCCTCTAGTGGGGCTGAGTAGCTGGGTCCCATAGTCATGGAGTCCTCTGCTGATCTCATCAGCTCTGGTTGCTCTCTAGACTTGGGACAGAGCCCTTGTCTTCACTCCCTCTCTGGAGATTCACTTTGTTTCCCTCTGGGGTTATTCCTTTGCTTTCTAGGTGCTGTTTTGTTTTGTTTGTTTGTTTGTTTGTTGAAACAAGGTCTTGCTATGTAGTCCAGGCTGGCCTTGAACTCACTAGATAACCTAGGCTGGTCTTGAACTTGTGGCAGTCTTCCTGCCTCAGCCTCCCGAGTGCTGAGATTACAGGTGTGCATCACCATGCCCAGGCTCTGCGTCTCTTCCTTCCCATTTCATGTCCTTGTTTTAATGGATCCTCCTTTACTCACTTCCTGACCAAGAGTGTGTAGGAAGGTAAGTCACTAAGACCCAGGCTGTCTGAAAGTACTTTGTTTAACAACTGCCCTTACACCTAATTGGTGGGCTGTCTGCCTGAAAAGATCTAGGTACTCTAGAGTCCATCTTTCCTCCTAGTTTTGCAGGTATTGTTATCACCTTCTAGGTTCTGATGCTGCTGGTAAGAGTTCAATCCTTTGGGTTTGGCCTATTTTTACTCTCTAAGAGCTGATAGAGTCTCTCTCTGTGTCTTCACTGTTCCATAATTTCATAATAATGTGCTTGATCTGGACCTATTTTTGCCTACCTTACTGGGCGTTAAGTTAGTAATTTCAGTTTGGAAACATATATCCTTTACTTCTGGAACCTTTTCTCGAATTCTATATTAGATTAGCTGGGTGTGGTAGCGCATTCCTGTAATTCCAGCACTCCTGAGGCTGAGGCAGGAGGATCATTTCAAGTTTAAGACTAGCCTGGGCTACAAAGTGAGCCCAAGTTCAGCCTTGAACCACATAGGGAGACCCTGTCTCAAAAAGACAGGAAAAAAAAAAAAAAAAGATCAGCAGTTCTCCAAGTGTTTTCTGCTGACTCATGGAAATCCTTTTCAGGGACTCTGTGAGGTCAAAACTATTTATTTATTTATTTATTTATTTATTTATTTATTTATTTATTGGTACCAGGGATTGAACTCACCACCTTGCACTTGCTAGGCAGGCACTTAAGCCACTGAGCTAAATCCCCAACCCCAAAACTATTTATTTATAATAAATCTTATTGTGTATACAACATGATGTCAGAAGATAGATTTACATGGTAAAATGGTTACTATAGTGAAAACCAATTAACACATCTATCATCTCACAGAACTCCCCCCCCCCACAATAGCAGTTATAATTTACCCATTTGGCAAAAATCCTGAATATAACCTGGGCATGATGGTGCACACCTATAATCCCAGCACTTGGGAGGCTGAGGCAGGATTGCCTTGACTTCAAGGCCAACCTAGGGTACATAGTGAGCTCAAAGCTACCCTGAGTTACATAGACCCTGTCTCAAAAAAATCCTACATATAAAATCCACTGGGATTAATTATAGTCATGTTGTACTTTAGAGCTCCAGATTTGTTCATCCCTCACAGATTTGCTATTTTGTATCCTTTTACCTTCATCCCCCCATCTCCTGCCATACACCCTAGCCCTGGTAACCATTGTTATTTTCTATCTCTATGTGTTTGTCTTTAGTTACATTCTACATATAAATACTATACAATCATGTACTGTGTTTCTGTCTGTCTTATTCCACGTAGTACTATGTCCCCCAGGTCCATGTTTGTGGCATTGGCAGGCTGTCCTCTCTTAGAGGGGTCTGGGAAATGTGTGTCAGTGGAACTTGCCCCATCTGTGGGACCAACCCCCAGAGCCATAAACAAAAAAAGAATGTTTCTCTTGTAAGGCTGGATAATATTCTATTTTACTTACACACACATCCCTAGACTGTTTCTATGTCTTGGCTCTTGTGAATAGTGCTTCAGTGAACACAGGAATACCAAGCTCTTTATGGAGTCAGAGATTTCATTTTCCTTGAGTACATATCCAGAAGAAGGATGGCAGGGTCATATATTAATGCTATTTTTAATTTCTTTCTTTCTTTGGTACTGGGAATTGAACTTACAACCTCGTGCTTGCGACCTCGTGCTTGCCGCTTGCCTCATGCGTGTAGGTGCTGTGCTGCCGAGCTGTATATTTCCTATTTTTAATTTCTTTAGGAACCTCCATAATGTTTTCCATAATGGCAGCTTCAATCCACATTCCCACCGAGTTCCCTTCTCTTACACACCTGCTGCTGCCTCTTAATGCCAACACACCCCATACCATGCCTGAACACTGCCGCACTTTCCTTTCTCTCAGGGATCAGTAACCCCTCAGGTACCATGGCCCATGGGTTAGGTACCCCTGGTAGACACCAGCAAAATTAGTCTCATTCTCTCATTCTTTGTGCTAGGGCTTATCCTCATTTTTCCATATCCTTTCTGAGAACTCACATCTTCTTCCTCTCAAACTGACAACTGACATTAGGAAAAACTTCATTTTTTCGAATGTTTTTTCCTTGCAGTATTGCATAACTGGTTCTCACATTCATATATCAAGTACATGTTGAGTGAATCCCAGGGTGCTATGCAATACAATTTTGCCACTATATTCCCCATTTAGGGATACTGGGCTCAGCAACCAAAAATGGTTAGGAAGTAGCTCCCTGGTCTGGGGATCTACCCCAGTTGTAGGGTGCTTCATAGGCATGCACAAGGCTCTAGAAATGGAGATTGAACCAAAGGGCTGGAGGGGTGTGAGGAAAAACGAACACTTTTCCTACATCCCCAGCTCACTTCTATTTCTTTTGTTTTGAACCAGGGTTTTGCTAAGTTACCAGGCTGGACTCAGAAAAAGGGTCTCTGCTGGTCACTTGTTTGTTGCTGTTTTGCTGCTTCGCTGCTTTGCTGCCTTCTATCACTATGAGCGGTTTCTCCTCTGTGAAGCCCCTCTGCTGTGCCACACTAGCCTTGGAACCATCCAACAATGAACTGAAACCTCTACAAACTGTGTGCCAAAATAAACCTTTCCTCCTTTAACTTTGGGTGTTGAATATTTTGTCTTAGCATGAGAAAAGTAACTAAGACAGAGATCAAACCCAGGAGTACTCTACCACTGAGCTACATCCTAGCCCCTTTTATTTTTTGAGACAATCTAGCTAAATCACTGGCATTATAGGCCTTGGCACCACACCTAACTAAGTGTAGGAATTTTTTTAAAAAATCAAAACCCAAGGACCAAAGAGATAATAGTTAAAAGTTTGGGATAATAGAATGAAAAACTTCTATCTTTTGTTCTTTTTTTATTTTAAAAAGAAAATAACAATAAAAACAATGACCCAGAATTCCATAACAATAGAGGAAATTTACAATGGTTAATATATTGTGTATTGTTATCTTCAAAGTAGTTGCTCAGATTACAAGATATGGGCATGCAAAACTGATCAAACAGTATAAGCACAAACCAATTCTCTTCAATGATTTAAACAAAATTAGTATATAACTATCTTAACTGTTGTGTGTGTATACATGTATATAGTTTTTTTTCCTTTTCCCATTCTTCTTATCTCCTTTCCCCCATCCTAGTTGTGTTTTCCTTTTGAGCAGTTTCGTTCCCTTTCACAATATCTATTTGTACATTTTGGAACTTATTTCAGTGTCATACACTAGGGAGACAATACAATGCTTATACATATGGGTCTGATTTATTTCACTTATGAGTTTGGTCTCAAGCTGCATCCATTTAGCTATAAAAGCCTCGAGTTTATTCTTGATAGCCAAGTAGTACACTATTGTATAAAAATATCACATCTTTTTAATCCATTCCTTAGTGAATGGGCATTTGGGCTGTTTCCAAAATTATACAAATTGTGCTGCTATAAACATTGGTCTGCATATATTGCTGTGATATGATGTTTTTAATTCTTCTGGGAAAATATCCAGAAGGGGAATAGCTAGGTTCAATGGGACCTCTGATCCCAATTTTTTGAGGACTCTCCACACTGATTTCTATGGTGGTTGTACCAGTGTATACTCCCACCAACAGCAGAGAAGTGTTCCTTTTTCCTCACACCCCTCCAGCATTTTTTTTTTTTTAAACCGGGGATTGAACTCACAACCTCGCACTTGCCAGGCAGGCCACTTAAGCCACTGAGCTAAATCCTTGGCCTTGGCTGATTTCTTGATGATAGTTATTCTTTATGGGGTGAGATGGAATCTCAGTTTTGTTTCAATTTGCATTTCTCAAATGACCAATGATGTTGAACATTTTTTCATATATTTATTTGCCATTCATATCTCTTCATCTGATAAGTGTGTATTCATCTCAGATTCTCAGTTTTGGATTGTGCCTTTGAATTTGGTGTGCCTGGTTTTTTTCAATTCTTTTTATGTTTTAGATAGAAGTTCTTTGTCTGAGAGACAGTTGGCTACAATTTTTTCCCAGTCTGTGGGTTTTCTCTTCACTCTATTGGTGATTTATTTTGATGTGCAAAAGCTTTTTAATAAGATGGGATTTCAGTTGTTGACTCTTTGAAGTATTTCCCATGCAGTTTGGTTTTTGTTCATAAACTCTCTGTCTACTCCTATTTCTTCAAGATTTCTACCTACTTTTTCTTCCAGTAGATTTAGTGTTTCTGTTTTAATGTTTAGATCTTTGATCCATTTTTACTTTAGTTTAGTGCATGGTGATAGACATGATAGTTTTAGTCTTCAGCATGGGAAAGCCAGTATTTCCAGCACCATTTATTAAAGAAGCTATCTTTCCTCCAGTGAACATGTTTAGCCTTTTTGTCAAAGATAAGGTGACTGAGTGTGTTTGTAGTTGTGTCTGCAATTTCTAATCTGTTCCATTGATCCTCAGGTCTGTTTTGTTTTTGTTTTTGCCAGTACCATGCTGATTTTATCACAGTAGCTTTGTAGTATAATTTCAAGTCAGGGATTGTGATGCCTCTTACTTTGCCTGTGTTGCCCAGGATTACCTTTGCTATTCTATGTCTCTTCTGTTTCCAGCTGAATTTTAGGAATGTTTTCTCTAGATCTATGAGGTGTGCTAATGGTACTTTTATGGGGATCAAATCAAATCTGTGTAACATTTTTGGTAGTATGGCATTTTAACAATGTTGGTTCTTCCTATCTATGAGCAAGGGATATCTTTCCATTTTCTGATATCCTCTTCAATCTCTTTTTTTCAGAGTTCTGTAATTTTCAATGTGTAGATTTTTACTCCCTTTGTTAAGATTGACTCCTGCATATTTGATTTTGGGGGGGTACTATTGTGAAGGATGTAGTTTCCCTAATTTTTCTCTCAGTAAATTTGTTGTTTGTGTATAGGATGCTATTGATTTTTGAGTGTTGAATTTGTATACAGCTAGGCTACTGAATCTGGTTATTAATTCTACAAGTCTTTTGATGGGGTTTTGAGAGTCCTCTAATAGAATATTATGTCATCTGTGAATAGTGATAATTTAACTTCTTCCTTTCCTATCCTTATTCCTTTTATTTCTCTCTCTCTCTTATCTAATTGCTCTGGCCAATGTTTCCAGAACTATATTGAATAGGAGTGGTAATAGTGGACATCCTTGTCTTGTTCCTGATTTTAGAAAAACTTTGTTTCTGTCTATTTAGTATGACATTGGCTGTTGGTTTATCATAGAGGGCTTTTATCAGGTTGAGGTAAAGACCATCTATTCTGATTTTCTGAAGGGTTTTATCATGAATGAGTGTTGGACTGTATCAAAAGCTTTTTCTGCATCTATTGAGATGATTGTGTAATTTTTGTCTTTGGCTCTGTTGATATGGTGTATTACATTTATCATTTTGCATATGTTGAACCATCCCTGCATTCCTGGGATGAATCCCACTTGATCACAGTATGTAATCTTCTTGATGATTTGCTGCATTCTGTTTGCTAGTATTTTACTAAGGACTTTTGCATATATGTTCATTAAGGAAATTGGCCTGTAGTTTTCTTTTTTGGTTGGATCTTTCTCTGGTTTTGGTATTAGGGTATACTTCCTTCCAAGAAAGAATAAGGGAGAATTGCTTCCCTTTCAATTTCATTAAAAAGTTGGTTGTATTGGCATTAAATATTCTCTAAATTTCTTGTAGAACTGTGCATGGTGGCTCATACCTGTAACCCTAGCTGAGGCAGGAGGATTGTTGCAGTTTGAGCCCAGCCTGGGCTACAAAGTGAGTTTAAGGCCAGCCTGAACTGCATGGTAAGACCTTGCCTCAAAAAGACCAAATAAATAAATAAATGAATTCCATTGGTACCTGGGCTTTTCTTTGTTGGTAAGTTTTTTGTTTTTTTTTTTTATCAGTACCAGGGATCAAACTCACGACCATGAGCTTGTAAGGCAGGCACTTATGCCACTGAGCGAAATCCCCAGCCCCTGTTAGTAAGTTTTTAATTACATTTTTAATTTCATTGACTGATATTGGGTTATTCATATTTTTCATATCTTCTTAATTCATCTTTGATAATTCATACATTTCTAGGAATCTGTCCATTTCTTTTGTGTTTTCCATCCTGTGTGAGTAAAGATTTTCAAAGTAGATATTATCTTCTGAATTTCTGCAGGATCTGTAGTGATTTTACCCTTTTCATTCCTCACTGCATGGATTTGAGTTTTTTTCTTTCCCTTTTGTATAAAGTTGGCTAGGGGTTTATCAGTTTTATTTATTCTTTCAAAGAACCAACTCTTTGATCCATTAATTCTTTGCATTGTTTTCTTAGTCTCAATTGCATTAAGTTCTGCTCTGATCTTTATAATTTCCTCTCTAGTATGGGCTTTGAGTTTGAATTACTTTTCTTTTTCTAGAATCTTGAAGTGCAGCATTAGGTTGTTTATTTGTGTTCATTTTAATTTCCTGATGTGAGAATTTGCTACTATAAGTTTCCCACTTCTACTGTTTTCATTGCATCCCACAGGTTCCAGTAAGTTGTATCTGCTTTCCAGTAGATTGTAATTAGTGTTTAATTTCTTCCTTAATTTCATCTGTGACCCATTGGTTATTCAGGAGGGTGTTATTTAATTTACATGTGTTTATGGAGTTTTTGCAGTTTTTTTGTCATTAATTTGCAATTTCATTACACTATGGTCAGATAATATGCATAATTTCAATTCCTTTGCATTTACTTAAGCATGTTTTGTGGGCTAGTATGTGATCTATTTTAGAGAATATACCATGTGAAGCTGAGAAGAATGTGTATTCTGATATTGTGTGGAACACTATAAACATCTACTAAATCCATTTGTTCACAGGTTTGGTTCAGTTCTGTTATTTCTTTGCTGATTTTTTCTCTAGATGAACTATCTCTTTGTGACAATGGGGTATTAAGGTCCCCATTACAATTGTATTATTGCTTATTTGATTTTTTATGTCTATTAATATTTTTCTTATATAGTTAGGTGCTCCTGTATTTGTTATCTCTTCTTGAATTTTTCTCCTAACAAGTATACAGTGATGCTCTTTATGTCTTTTGATCATTCTTGGTTTGAAGTTCACGTTGTCTATGAACAGAAAAGCTGCCCCTGCTTTTTTTTTTTTTGTACCAGGAATTGAACTCATGACCTCGTGTTTGCCAAGCAGGCACTTATGCTGCTGACCTAAACCCCCGGCCCTATGCCCCTGATTTTTTTTTTTTTGGGGGGGGGTTTCTGTGGCATAGAGTATTGTTTTCCATTCTTTAACTTTTAGTATATGAATTTATTTATTTATTTATTTATTTATTTATTTATTTATTTTTTGGTACTGGGGATCGAACTCATGACCATGCACTTGCAAAGCAGGCACTTATGCCACTGAACTAAATCCCCAGCCCTAGTATATGAATGTATTTTTGAGTTAAATGTGCTTTTTATATACAATTTATTGTTGGATCTTGTTTCTTGACCCATTCTGCCAATCTGTTTCTTTTGACTGATAAATTAAGGCTATTTACATTGATGATTATAACTTGTGTGCATTGATTTATCTTTGTCATGTTATTTTTCTGTTGTTAGTTCCTTACTTTTCCCCTCTGTTAAATTGCTTGCCCTGCTTGTTGGTTTCTTTCTGCTGTTGTTCTTAGAATTGTGGTCATTTCTACCTCTGTCTAGAATATCTTTCAGTACCCTTTGTAGGATTGGTTTGGTGGTCATGAATTTCTTCAGTTGTTCTTTGTCATGGAAGTATCTTAGTTCTCCATTAATTTTGAAAGATAGTTTTAAAGGGTAATTCAATATGGAGTCTAAGTCATTTTCCTTCAGGGTTTGAAAAACTTCACTCCAAGTTCTTCTTGACTTAATGGTTTACGCTGAGAAGTCTGCTGTGATTCTGATGTGCCTTCCTTTATAGGTGATGTTTCTTTTTTAACAGCTTTTAATCTGTTCTTGTGAATGAAACTGAAGACAGACTTTCAGATCTTAAAGACAGGTGCAAGATGATGCAAAGAAAAATAATAATTTTTATATTATTTTTCTTTGCATCATCTTGCACCTGTTGAATTATTTCCTGATCTTTTGTTATGTTGAAGAGATCTTTCCTAATCACTAGCCATGATCCTGTCTTTAAGATCTGAAAGTCTGTCTTCAGTTTCATTCAAGTAGTTTTGCCAGCTTTCAAGTGAATTTTTAATTTCCTGGATATCTGTTTGAATCTGTTTCATGCATTTGGTTTCTTTCGTATATTGATCATTCATGGTTCCCATCCTCTTCTTTTCTTTCTTTTTTTTTTTTTTTTATCATCAGTACCAGGGATCAAATTCACGCCAGCGTGCTTGCAAGACAGGCACTTATGCTGCTGAGCTAAATCCCCAGCCCTCCATCCTTTTCCTATCGTCTATTTTTTATGTATCTCTACCTAGATTTGCTCAACAATTCTTTTACAAAATGTTGACATTTCTTTTTTATCTAAGGGATTATTTCTGATTTGATTTCTTCTATAGCCTCATGGATTTGTTTCTTTACTTCAGTTGCTATCATTTCTGAAATTTCAGGTATGTGTCTTCCAATTTATTCTATCTCCTGGATTTGTTCTGTATGGGTTAGAGGTTGAGATTGCATTTTGCTTCTTCAGCTTAACATATTTTATTTCAAAATATTTTTTATTTAAATTTTTTAAATTTTGTTTTCTGTGATGATCCTTGTGAGTTTTTGTAGTACATAGCAATACCACTAGCATCAAGGCCTCTCTAGGAAAAGTCTGTTCTTCAGGGATGTCTTCTATGTATAGGAGATTCTTGGTTGATGTCTGTCCCAAGATCCTACCTTCCCAATAATTAAGAGTGGGATGTTGGTATCTGCTTGGCTCAGTCCCCAGTACTTTGGTATTACCCAAAGCTATTACCCCAAAGCTTCCCAGTATTGCTACAAAAGGGAGAACATCCAAGCTAAAGTAGTAAAATTGGCTTAACAATAGCATCAAGAACAATTTAAAAACTAAAAACTGTGGTAACTATTGATTTTGTACTTTAGATCATAGGAGCAAAGTCTATAGTTATATAACAGAACTGATCATAAATTAGGAGTTTGTATGCAAAATGTTTCCCTTTGATAAGAGTAGTTTTACTCTGTGATTGGGGAAATTTATAGAGACTAGTATATAAAACAAAGATAACTGGAAAGGAAGTAGAAGCAAGATGGGAGGACAAAGAATACAAGACTTGGGAAACTAGAGAAAAGGGTAGGAAAGAAAGACTGAAGGAGTATTTGAGGGATTATCTGAACTTGGTCTCTGGGTTTCAGGGATGGGATTAGTTTAGTTTAGTTTTTTTGTGCTGGGAATTGAACTCAGGACCTTGCGCTTGCCAGGCAGGTGCTGTAGCACTGAGCTATATCCCCAGCTGGGATTAGTGTTCTGTGGCTGGAGTTCTCCTTGGCCATTTAGAAAAGAGAAGATGATATATATATATATATATATATATATATAGAGAGAGAGAGAGAGAGAGAGAGAGAGAAGGGGGAAATAAGAAAAAGAAAAAAAAATTGAGAGAAAGGAGCTGGCTACCTAGTCCTGGATTCTTTCCACGCTGGTTGCTAGTGCAGAGGTGTAGTGTGAGGGGCCAGATACCGAATCAGTTCTGGATTCCTCAGGCGCGGCCAGTTGCCAACTCCCAGAGTCAGTGTTGTATGGAATACTTCCACACCTCTAGTTTCACCTGTCCAGCATGTGTGTTTTATCCAGGGTCCTATTGTGTCACTGGTATTCCTGCAGGTCTCTGGGCTACTCCTCTTGCCAACTCACCATCTCAGTCATGCTATCCTAGGACAATGGAGGAGAAGAGGGTCATGAATGCACACACTTTTCTTTTCTTTTTTTTTTCTATTTCTTGTTCTTATGAACTATACAGTCGCATACCACATAACAGTATTTCTGTCAATAATGGACAAAATATATGACAGAAGTCCTGTAATATTAGAATGGAGCTGAAAAATTCCTAACCCCTAGTGACTTTATAGCTATCACAATGTCCTAGCATGTGGCATTGTTCACATTTTTTCAAGGAGGGTAACGTAAACAAAACTACTGAGCTGCCAGTCATATAAAGTACAGTACATAACACTGGATGATGATAACTATACTACTGGTTTTTGCATGTACCATGCTATACTTTTTATCATTATTTCAGAGTATGAAGGAGGCCTATTTAAAAAGCTGACCATAAAGCAATGTCCCATATTAAGCCAAAAGCATCATACATCCTGTTTCTATCTTGTGATATAGCATTAAGAGGCCTTGCCATTGACTACTTCACATCATCTAGGCTTATGAGTACATTCACTCTATGTTTGCATAATGACAAAGTTCCTTTATGATGCACTTCTCAGAATATGTCCTGTTGTTTAGCAATTTATAACTATCTTCAGATCTAGCTTCTCTGATATTTAGTTTTGTTCATACTTTCCAGATTTTCTATGACAAAGGAAAAAATAAAAATTAACCCAGAAAATAAAAATTCATACCCCTTGGGAGTATTAATAATTTTGTCTCTATTATGCAAGTATTGAATTGACATCCATGCCCATCTTTTAACTGGCAAGAATAGTCCTTTAGAGGCTGGGGATTTAGCTCAGCAGCATAAGCGCTTGCCTTGCAAGCACATGGTCATGAGTTTGACCCCCAGTACCGATTAAAAAAAAAAAAAAAAAAAAAGAATAGTCCTTTGTACTTTGTAAGAATTGGACCATTCCTATTGGGCTCTTCATTTGCAGATTCTTCAGTATGAGTGTGTGGGATACACGGTGCTTAGCTACAGATCAGAGGCTCAGGAAGGCTTAGAAAAGGAGGCTAGCTCACTTTCCTCTGCTTTTTCCCCAGCTCCCAGGGACAGAAAAGCATCAAGGGGTGAGGTGCTCCACAGAGAATTTGGAGGGATTCGGAGAGTCCTTCAGCAGTGACTCAGAGCTGCCAGGATGTGCCCTGGAGTTGGATAGGAAGTTTTCCCCTGAATACTGTTTTGTTTTATTTTGATTTTTGAGACAAGGTCTTAGCAATCCTCCTACCACAGCCTCTTGAGTGCTGGGATTAGAGGTGTGCACCACAATGCCTGGCCCTGAGTATTATACTAAGTAGCTGAGCCCTGAGTGTGGAGAGGCAGCCTGGTAAAGGATGTATATTAGTTACTTTTCTCTTGTTGCTGAGACAAAATACCTGACCCAAAATTAAGGAAGGAAAGGTTTATTTAGCTCACAGTTTGTAGAGGTTTCAATACACAATCAGCTGACTCCAAGCAGTGTGACGTGCCAGAGGGGCAACAGTTTATGGTGGCAGAAGACAGCAAAAGCAGCAAGAGCAAAAAGAGGAATCAAACCCAGGGTATCACACTTGCCAGGCAGGAGCCATACTGCTGAGCTATATGAACTCCTTTCCCAGCATCAGAGTTGGGTTTGGGTGAAAACTTATGCTGTGCCCTTCAGACACTGCCTGGTTCCTTGCCATGACCCCTGCTAATGTCTCACAGGTTCCGACTCACCTGGCTTCCTTTAGTTTTGTTTTTCTTTCTTTTTTTTTCCTTTTTGCTTTGCCAGTTGCCCAGGTTCTTCATAAAAGTTGGAGAAAACAGAAACTAGCTCATCAAATAAGAATTGAAGGAGTTTCTAGGAAAGATCTGAAGACTCTGGCCCCTGGGGTTCTAACTGGAGGAATGATTTGGGCCATACCCTCTCTGTGCAGCTCTGAGCCTAGTAGTGAACCTACAGCCAGGTCAGCAGAAGGCTAACTTCTTATCTCTCTGATGCCACTCCATTGGTTCTTTTAGCTTCGCCTGAAGTGGAATGTTCACCTGAACATCCCTGTGGTCATCTCAAAGCCAAGGAAATGTACATCACCACCAGCCTTACCCCAGCGGATCCACTCTGGCAGGCCCACCTGCAAGCAATTTTTTCCACCCAGGCAGCGGGAATGTATGCCCCTCCGGATATCCAGGTAGGTACAGAGATGCTGAGAGGGCAGCCAACTAGATGAGTGGGAGGCAGGAAGCACAGACAGACCAACCAAGATCATTCCACTGGTTGCCAGGTCCCCTGCCCAGCCCTAACACAGGGACCCAGGCTGGGGTGTGTGTGGCAGTGTGCAGGCTGCAGGGAGGTAGTCCTGACTACATTTCGAACTATGCTGCTAAAAAGACTCTGAGAGGCCACAGCCAAATCTCAACCATTTCTACCCTAAGCATCAACCTGGCAGCTGGCATATAAATAAGCCCGGTCCTTCTCACTGCATGAACCCCAGGCTCAGAGGCACTGTGAACTTCTGGACAGCCTCACAGATCCACACCCACACCCACTCCAGCGCTGGCTCAGGACTTCAGCCTGAGGGGATGTGCCTGGAAGCACAGGTTACTCAGAGAGTCTCTTCCAGAAGTTTCTCAGGGGCTGGGGATTTAGTTCAGTGGCTTAAGCTCCTGCCTGGCAAGTGCAAGGTTGTGAGTTCAATCCCCAGTACAAAAAAAAAAAAAAAAATCAGTCAATTCTACCAGAAGTTTCTCAGCTAGAAGCACTCCAGGGAAATGGGAAAGTTGGAGAGAGGACAGATGACAAACTCTTATTCGAGGGTCTTGGGCTTTATGGCCCTGGAGAGCTGTGGCTTGTCAGTCCAACCCTTGATATCTTTTGGTATTCTCTGTATCCTCTACCTCCAGCCAGCAGGGGAACCAGGCAGAGGCCATCTGGAAGACCGATGTGGCCTCCTCTAGTCACTCAATAGAAAAAAAGACCCCTGCCAGCCTATCCTGGGACCAGCTAGGGGGATACCCAGATATGCCCAGGCTGTTAGCACTGGATGAGCATTCCTCCTACCATGGAAACTTGACATCTCTCAAGGTCTGGTAAGGTGCAAAGCCAGGTGCTTGACCTGGATTCAGGGAGACCTACCTCAAAGGAAGGCACACTATCTGTCTCCAACAGCCCGGGCAATCTATCCAATCATTAGCAATGGCCTCATTTATTGTATCCTATCAGACAAGAGATGCTAACCTGCCTTGCCCCTTCGCTGGTCATCAACTCAGGTCCCAGGCTTTGGTTCTCTTAAAGGACTTTCCACAGTGCAGAGAAGATCACCACAGGGGTTTTGGCTTCACCTGTGTTTCCTGGGATGTGCATGAATTTCTAAAAAGGTCTATCTTGCCCTTGGGAGAGCCAGGGAGAGCCAGGAGACAATGGGGCAGACCACGAATCTGAGATGTACCTGAGACTTAGGCCTTGGCCTGTCTTTCTGATTTTCATTTATATACTGCTCTCAAGAATTGTTTTTGTGAGTAGCACCTGAAGAGAGGGCTGCGACACTCAGTAGATCAGCAGGTGCAGCTCTCCTTTGCCTTTATTGACTTGACAACGTCAAGGGTTCTTTCAAGGGATTTTCCTTTTTGTTGTTGTTATTGTTTTGTTGTTTGATTGAAGCCAGCACCTTCATGCTAAGCCACATCTCCAGCCCTATTTATTTATTCATGACTGTGGACTGTGGTAATAGGGATTGAATTCAGGCCCTCTGTACTGAGTCACATCCCTATCCGTTTTTAAATCAGAGATGGAGTCTCACTAAATTGCTTCAAATGGGATCAAATTTGTAATGTTCCTGCCTTACCCTCCCAGAGTGTTGAGATTAAAGGCATGGGTCATCACACCCAGGTTCAAGGAACGTTTCCAGGCCTCTCTTCTTCTTGTGGCCCTGACCCTGACTCAATTAAATATCTCTGACAGAGACAGAGATCTGATGGCTGCCAGTCTAATACAACCAGAACCAAGAGCTGTAAGACTCTAGTGCTTAGGCTGGAGATGTGGCTCAGCAGCACAGCGCCTGCCTGGCAAGCCCAAGGGTGTGAGTTCGGTTCCCAGTACAAAAAAAAAACAAAAACAAAAAAGAGGCTCCCCGCAGCTAAAGTCCTCACATGTGATGTCCCCCTCCCTAAGCTCCTTCCTGGGTCAGGCCTCCCCCATCAGAATCTGGTGTCACTCCTTTGTTCTTCCTCCCACACAGAAATGTGTGCATACCTTTCCAGTATAAACACTCCACTTGTCCTCAAGCACTCATGGCATTATTTTCTTTTTAACAATGTATGGGGATAATGGAGAACGGGGTTCACAGTGAATAGAACCCAACACCAACCTCCTTACTTCCATTCTTTTACTGCCTGCTGTCTTTGGTATGCAAAATTCTAGGATTCCTGCATGTCTCAAGCAGAGCTGTTCCACCCACACCCCAGCCTCCACTGAAATCTCAGCTGCAAGTTGAAGCACTTATCAAAATATTGTTCTCAGAAAAGACAGCTTCCCCTTTCTACCAGAATTTAGCTGAATATAATTTTTTCACCCCTCTTTCCACCTCTATACAAATTTACTCAGTTTATCACACTATCAGGTTTGCAGAGAGCCCTACTTCGTCTTCTTTGTCCTCGTTTTCTCCCTCTATTATTATTTTTTAACTTATGAGACAAGGTCTTGCTCAATCGTTCATGCTGGCCTTGAATTCACTGTGCAGTCGAGGCTGGCCTCAAACTCATGGCACTCCGCCTGCCACAGCTTCCTGAGTGCTGGGATTACAGGAGTGCACCACCATGCCCAGCCTGAGCTCTGCTTCTTCTGTCTCTTATGTCTGTACCCCACACTGCGTCACTCTCTGTGTGTCAGGCTGCTCTAAGATGCTTTGTTCGGGGCATTTTCTGTGTTCTTTAGGCACCGTTAATCATAGAGTGAGGGTCTGCTACTCTAACAGAAGTTCTCAGTGGCTGCCTCTGCTGCTGTTGTCTCAGAGCTGGTGGCCATACATCTTTCTATGAATGCTCTGTCCATGTGGCCTCCTGGAGACACACAGTGCTTTCATTCCCAGAAGTGCACCTTCCTTTGCCACTTGCTCCTGGCCCACCATGAATCCTCACATCCACTTCTGAGTGGGTTCCAGTCCCTTGCCTCACAAATGCTGTTAGGTTACCAGCTCCTCTGGCCATGCTGTCTGGTTCACAGCATTTATAGTCTTAATAATGGGAACCAATCTTGTGCTGATAGCACCATCCTGGCCTGCCTGACACTGGTAACCTGAACTATCTCTAGCACTGCAGGTGTCCTCTCAGCATGTGGGGAAGGGTTACTCATCTTCCCTCTGTGGTTTAACATGAAGACTATCCCTCAAAACCCAGCAGCCCCTTTCCCCAAGATCTTTTTGTGCTTTGTCTTTAAGCATTGCCACTGGGCTCTCTGACAGGTAGGAGAGTTGTGTACGTTCTCTCACATCAAGTACTCTGCAGCTGGAGATGAATCTTGGCCTCTACTCCAACTTTCCTGCATTTGCCTTGCTCAGATCCATTCCTCACAGTTAATATGCTGGTCCCCATGAGCCTGCTGACAAGCCCAAGAAGACAGACTGACACACTCCTCCCCCATGCAGGAAACAGACAAGAGAGCTCCTCACCTGTATGGGAAAGAGATTAACTGGTGGGGAGAAAGAAACATGGGTAGGTAGGAAGGAGGAAAAAAGAATTAAGGAGGGAAGAGGAAGTGTCCTGTGAAATAAGTGGCAAATTTGCAAGAGAAGCAGAGCTCCCGGGATTTGACAGAAATGTGTTAAGCAGTCCCACATCCAGATCAAGTCCCTAAGCTTATGCTCAGGAAGTGCTCAGATGGGCTGGGCTGGTGCATCCATCCTGCCATTGCTGCCCTACTTGCAACTATATTAACTCTTTCAGTGCCTCCTTGAATCAGAGGAAGGAATGCCAGGAATGCACAGAGGAGCCAGATGAGCTTGTCTGCAAAAAGTTGAGCCAGTCACTCCCTGGAATCCTGCAAAACCAAAAGGAGTGAAACATCCACAGTTCCCACTCTATCCTTTAGCTGGTGATTCTCAAACTTCAAGGGGACTAAAAATCACATGGAGACTTGTTCCAAATGCAGATTCCTAGCTGGGGCTTTTAAACAAATACTGAGTGTTTCTAAATCTTCCTAGAACTTTGAGAAACACTTTTTTCTCCTAAAGTCCCCAAACTTTACACTTTTAATAAAATAGAGATTCCATTAAAATCTTTATTTGCTGAGATCCATACTTCCTCAACTTGTTTTTAGAACCAACTCCATTATCACCTTGCGATGGAGCTGGGCACCCATCAGGGGCTCCTCCCAGTGTCTCCTCTGGCTTCTTGCTGGGGAGCCTGTGTGTGTATACGCCAAACACCTTCTGCAGCTAGAGATGAACTTGGCCTCTACTTTAACTGCCTGGCCCTCTCCTTGCTCAGGTCCAGTCCGGGGAGCCAACGAATAAAACAGCATCATTAATGTGTTGGCACACGGTCAGTGTAATTCTTCATTTAATCAGAGACATGGACAAATGACTAACTGGCTACCAGTGATTATCATGACAGCTCAAAAGATAAGAACAAAAGGAAATGGAGACATGGAGGTTCCAAATCAGATGGTGTGGGCTAAAGCCGCTGTGGTTGGCCGTTGTGTCACTTCAGGGAAGAGGCCACTTTGGTTAGTCCATTCATGAGCACCTGCCCTCCCTACCCCTTCTCTGGCACACAGCTCCCTGCCTTATCCCTACTCAGTCTCCCCCACATCCCTTCCCTACTCACCTAGCACACGTAGGGTCCGCAAATAACAAATCGGCAATGCTGTTGTCCTAGGAGAAACAGATCCAGGTTCTCTTTCTCAGAAATGGTGCCCATCCTGGCTTCCAGTGTAAGGTTGAGACTGCAGGAAGAAATGGGGAATGAACATCTGATCTATGGATGATGTCAGGAGGAGGACTGGATTTCTTAATAGTACAAGGATGGGGGCCAGGGATTTAGCTCAGTGGCATAAGCGCCTGCCTGGCAAGCACAAGGTTGTGAGTTCAATCCCCAGTACTGCAAAAAAAAAAAAAAAAAAAAAAGTACAAGGATGCCCAACCTGGGGAGGAGGGTGATGGCATCTGAGGCAGGTCACACACAGAGGACAGCAGTGGCAGTGAGGGGTTATTTCCACCTTCTCAGCTCCTGGGCTCTTGGGGAGGCCTCATCCCACTCATATTCAACATATGCCTTCACAGTAAATGTAGTACTTTAAATAATTTGAAAGGATTTTTATAACCATGCTTTAGAAATTAACCAGCTATGAGTAAGTTATTTCATGTGTAGTTGGCTGTGACTTCTCTCATGCAGAGAAGTCATTCTAAAGATGAAATTTAACAAGTTTTGTAAATGTAATGTGAATATTAAATTTGACAATAAGCAGAAATAACAATATGTTTTATAAACATTTTATGTATATTTTATTTAATATTTTGGCACCAATAGCCTTCTAAAGGTTTCACATATTTTCATAGGCTCTTGGCACTGTGCTTAAGGTTCTTAGTGGTTAACCCCAGTCTGATGATAAGGACTATGACTTTCTGGATGTCCTCTAACAAGTTCCGCAGCAAACCAGCAGCATCTGACACATTCTTCTGCTTTGGCGACAACTTCATCTCCTTGAAGGCAAGAAAGCCCTGGATGGGCAAACAAGGGTGTGTGTGTGTGTGTGTGTGTGTGTCTGTGAAATGGTCTAGCACATGGTCAAAATCTCAAAAGGAGAAAGGAGATGGAATATTTGAAGAGATAATCACCGATAATTTCCCAAATTACTGAAATAGAACAAACCTCAGATTCAAGGAGCCCAGAGAATCTACCTGATAAATATAAAGAACATACATCTAAGCATGTCCTTGTGGAACTGCTGAAACCAAAGATATGAGAACTTCTTGAAAACAACCAGAAAGGAAAAGAAGCTCCATGGAAAAGTAAGAAATGAAGCAGCCTTATCAGAAATTTTTAAAAATTAAGTTTAAGAATTTTTTTTTTTGGACCAGCAATTAAACTCAACCCCGCACTTGCCAGGCAAGCGCTTATGCTGCTCAACTAAATCCCTAGCCTTAAAAATTAAGTTTATTGGTACATTTTAGATATACATAATGATCATATTCATCATAGGGAATTTGTACCTCTACATAAGTCCTCCTTTTTTCCCCTTTAATTCCTCTCCTCCCAACTCCTCTTCTCCCTATTTACAAAGCTTTGCTTCCATTTTATCCTTTTTTTAAAAAATCATTTTCGGGCTGGGGATTTAGCTCAGTGGCATAAGTGCCTGCCTGGCAAGCATGAGGTTGTGAGTTCAATCCCCAGTACCAAAAAAAAAAAAAAAAAAAATCATTTTCATCAGAAACTTTACCAGCCAGATTGAGGTCTAGCCATTTTCCTGCTTTATGAATCCACAAAATATCCCAGCCTTTTTCTAGGAAATTCCCCTATTGATATTGGCTAAGGCAGGCTTCTGTGACCTGCAAAAACAATGACTGAGCCGAGCAGACTCCCACAGAGTGTGGGCTGTCCAGTTCTCCAGAGGCTCTAGCCCTCCCTCCAGTCTCCTGCCTCAGTTTCCCCAGTGCCGGGATCACAGGCATGTGCCACCATACCCATCTTAGCTGCCCCTCTTATTCTAAATGCTGTGTGGCCCTGACCTGGCTGGTGGCTTCACTGCCCATCAGAGACTGTTGGGACTACTTGTCCCTCAAGGCAGGCCCTGGGGTCTCCCTGTTGTCCCAGATACTTTACCAGAAGCTTACCAGCCCAGCAGAATCAAAGCCTGAGTGCAACACTGCTGAGGCATGGTTCTTGCCATGAGGAGTAGCATCTGTAAGAGCAGGCAGGTATTCAGGCAGAGTCACCATGAAGTCAAGAAGATGCAGGTTTTGTTTCCCATCACACCACTGTGAATCCCTGGGTAGGCTCTTGCTGCGGCACTTTCCCGAAGAGGTCGTTTACTGAAGAAGCCACTAGGGGGCAGCAAAGTGTTCGTTTAAAGTCCTCATCAGGTCTGGTTAAAAGAGGCAGATTAAGGGAAGTTGAAGGGTCCATCTGAGAAGGTACAGAGCCCTACCCTGAAAGCAAGCATGGCAAAGGTAAGATAAAAAGTCAAGGGATTTCTAACGCACGGTTTGGATAGCTAGATCTTTGGGTTTGTTTGTTTGATTGATTGATTTTTGAGACAGGGTCTCACCATGTAGCTCAGGCTGGCCTTAAACTCACTATGTAGACTAAACTGACCTCCAACTCACAGCAATCCTTCTGCCTCAGTTTCCCGAGTGTTGGGATTACAGGCAGATGCCACCAGACTTGTCTTGGACATCTAGACCTTGCAGATGATTTGTAGTGGCCAGGGTCTTCTCTGCCTTAGCCTTGAGCCACTTTCTCCTCACTTGACCACTCACTCCCGGCTGGGTCTTCACTCTGCAGTAGAGATCTGTCCTTGCAAATAATTCTTATTTTATTTTTTTGAGGCATGATCTCACCATGTAGTCCAGACTGGCCTTGAACTGGCCATGATCCTCCAGTCTCAGCCTCAGAAGTGCTAGAATTATAGACATGTGCTACCACACCCGGTTTCATGCAAATAATTCTTTAAGCAACTTTTAAAGGAACTCTGCCAGGAGATCCTTCTTGTAGACCTCCTTAAACATTTATCATGTCATCATTCATTCATCATTCATTGGGCACCTAGCACTAGGCAATGTTCTAGGTGTTAGGAAGATAGTAGCAAATAAATTGATTTTTAAAAATGTTATTTCATGGATCTTACATTCTATGTGGAGGGAAGGAGACAAAAATATACAGTAATACACAGTTGGTCAGATGGTAAAAGGTGCTGTGGAGAAACACAGACCTCAGCAGAGGGTAAAGCAGAATGTAGAGGGTGCAGGGTAACACGGAGGTCACCACAGGTCTCACTGGGGCAACAGCTGTGGAGACTGGGAGAAGGTGAGGAAGCAAGCCTGGAGGAGGCTTGTTGGAGGCACAGACCTCACCTGAAACTCATCAGTGACTTTCCACTGCCTGCTGAAAAAATCCTTGGGGTGATCTTCAAGTCCATCCAAATCCAGTCCTACCTGGGTTCATCCAGCTTCTAAACACTGTTCACAGCTACACTGACTGTTCTCTGTAAGCATGTGCTACACTGACAGTGCTGTCCTGCTCCCTACAGCTGCCTAGGATTTGTCTCTGCCACCTGTGATGGGTCCACCCCTCCTCCAGCATTTTACTCACTTAGTACTGAAGAATTCCCAGCCCTTTCCTGCAAATAGCACCTCCTCCTCCTGTCCTCTATTCCACTTTGTACTTTCATTTTGCCCATTGCCCTGCATTCTTTCTTTATGCTAGCTCCGCACTGTTTTACTGCATCCCACACGTGTGAAGAGAGATTGCATCCCAGTGTCATCATCTCAAATCCAAGCACTTAGCACAGCACTCAGCAAACAGTTGCCCATGAGCAAGTGGATGGATAGCTGGATTGTGAGTTTTCAGGAGCCTAAGAGCCTAGTGTTATTTGTTTTTGCAATTGTCTCAGTACTTTGCCTATAGTCAGAACCCTGTTTGCAGTAAGCTCATTGGAAATTTGTTTTATGTACTTTTGTGTAAGCGCTGTAATACAGCGCTCTCAGGAACCTCCAGAGAGGCCAGTAAGTTTGGCAGTGTTTGTAGCCCTGACAGGCTGCCTTTGCAGGACAGTGACAAGCTGTATCACGTAAGGTGGCTGCACCCAGGGATTGTGAAGTATGGCTAAGAGACCACATTAGGGCAGTCATGGTGGCTGAGTGTTAGCCCAAGAGGAGACCCAGAGGTGTAAGCAAGGCAGCTCACTAAGGAGGAGCTGGGTCACTTATTCTCCAGGGAGACATTTGGCAGGGTTTCTGCTCTGCACAACATTGAAAGTGACTACTGCCTGGCAAGTGCAAGGTTGTGAGTTTGATCCCCAGTACAAAAAAAAAAGTGACTGGGCCTCTGGTCTTGTGGGGTCAAAGACAGACTTACGCAGGGCCAGGGGTTTAGCTCAGCAGCATAAGTGCCTGCTTGGCAAACATGAGGTCATGAGTTCAAACCCTGGCACCAAAAAAAAAAAACAAAAAAAAACCAGGCTTACTTGAACCCCATAACATAGGCCTTATGGGGTGCTGGAAGAGTGGCATGAGCAGAGGGCAGAGTAACATGGAGAGACCCAGGAAGGGGAGTCTCATAATAGATCAGAGGAGTCATCATGATGAGGTGCTTGACTAAGCTTTCAGGAAATGGGTGGAAATTGTAATAGCTTCCAACTGGTCTCCCTGCTGCCCCCTCATTGTCTGTGTTCATCGTTGTTCTGGAGCAAAGGTCAGATTACCTGATGTCTCTGCTCAAGGTTGAACAGTGGTTCCCATTTTGTTCAGACTCCAGTCCTTCTAAGTCCTGATGTGAGCTGCCCATTACTGCTCAGGCACCACCCCTCCCATTCTGCCCTCACTGGCCCACAACAGCTGCACTGGACTCTGTCAGTCCTCTGCCACACACTGTGCCAGTCCCTATCAGTCTACTTCTTATATGTCTTCTCCTCGGTAACTAATTTAGGCCACTGACCTGTGTTTTTGCCTGTAGTTTTACTCTTATCATCAGTGCTCCATACTAGATCAGAGAGATCTAAAATGCAGGCTTTGTACCATCTCTACTTAAAAACTCTTGGTTGGGTGTTCTGACACCTACCTGCAATCCCAATGCTCCGGGAAGTGGAGGCAGGAGGATCACAAGTCTGAGAACAGCCCGGGTAACAATAACTTAGCAAGAGCTTATCGTAAAATAAAAACTACAAAAGGGTTAGAAATATAGCCCAGTACAAAGATCTTGCATTCAGTCTCCTATACACGCATGCACACGCGTGCACACACACAAAAAACCGCTTTAATGGTGCTTCATTTTTCTTAGGATAAAGTCTAATCATGGCCTATAGAGACTTCTCTGGCAGTTCTTTAGCCTTGCTGTATGATATCCCATTATATGGATGTACCATAATTTATTTTACTAGTCCTCTAGTGATGGGTGTTTGATTTCTAAACATGTGCTACGATGTTATAACTTTGTATTTAGCTTATTTTGAAAGTGTGTGCATATTGGACCTGAAATTATATGCATTTGCAATTTTGACAAGCATTGGTAATTTATAGTTCCCCCAGCAACATGAGAGGGCTTATTTCCCCACAACCATGCAAAGGATATATTTGCCAATCTGTAGGTAAAAAATTATATCTAAATAGGTTTCAATTTTCTTGTGTGAATTATTTTTTCATACATTTAAAAGATATTAATCTTTCCTTTTCTGTTTATAAACCCATTTTCTTATTGAATTTTTGTGCTTTTTTCATATTGATTTGAAGAGAGTTTGTATATATTAAGCAAATTAGACCCTTTGTCTTATGAGTTGCAAATATTTCTCCTGGTTTACCATTTGTCTTTGTTTATTTCCGCTCTGCAGAGATTATAGATTTTTATGTTGACGGAATTTGTCTTTTTTATATGCTTTGAGAAATGTTGTGTCACTCTGAAAAATACTTTCTCCATTATGACATTACAAATTTGTGGATTTATTCTTTTACACTTAAAACACAATTGATTGATATGGATTTATTTTAGTGTGAGAACTGAAGTAGAGACACATTATTTTTTTCCAGATGGCTACACAATTGCCTCACTACTTATTGTGAACTCCACCTTTTCCCTGCTGACAATGCTGTCTTTATAATATACTAACATTTTTAATGTCTTGGGTCTATTTCTGGGTTATGTTGCTCTCCTGAAACTGCTGGTGCACGTGCTAGTGTCTGGATTTTACTATTTTAATTACTGTACCTTTTAATGGTTTACCATCTGGTAGAGCTATTTCCCTCTCATTAATGCTTTCTCCAAAATGCTTATGACTATTCTTGATGCACAAATTTTCATATGAACTTTATATTTAAGTTGTCTGTTTTTATTAGATTGTATTAATTTATGGAGACCTGACATCTTTATGACAGTGATTCTGTCCACCTCAAGATAGAGTAAACCTTTCATTTATTCAAGTCTCCTTTTGTGTCCTTCAGAAGCATTCAAATTTTGGGCAAATTTATGGTTAAGATTATTACTCTTTAGCTTATTCTGTTGTTACCATTGTACAGTATACATTTTATTCTCACATTTTTATTGACTGTTCATTTTTTAAAATGTTAATCTGGTTTTTGATAAATATCTTACTCTGAAACATTAGTATATCAGTTGATGTTCTTGGAATTTTTAGGCAGGCTGTCAGCCTTACTTAATCCTCAGAAAGCGCATGAGGTCCTGAGCAAAGATCTCAGAAGCTCGAACATGGCCTCCAGGGTGAGCCACACTCACAGTAGGGAAAGTGCCAGGCCAAGAGCACAGTCTCAGCCAGGCATGGTTAACAGGAGACTGGATGACTGGTGCCATTTGCTAGCTAATCTTTTCTTTCACTTCACCTTCTCTTACTGTGCTGACTCCTCCTCCTCCACCATAAACTCTAGCATGCCTCCATACCTTGGTCAAGGGTCTTTCTGGTTTTCATCTGTACTGTCTCCCTAGGCATTTGTGTATCACTATCTACTTGATAATGTTTGGTAATGATTTTTCAATCTATATCTCTGATCTAAGCCCCTCCCCTGACCCAACAAGAATATCTAGTTTTTCAACTCCAGGCATAGGGTGAACACCTGTAATCCTAACCCTTGGGACTCTGAGAGGCAGGAATAACACTGCCCAGTTCAAGGCCAGCCTGAACTATGTAGCAAGACCCTGTCTCAATTTTTTTTTTTTTTTTGGCTTTTTGAGACAGGGTTTTGTTATGCAGTTCAGGCTGGCCTTGAGCTCACTTTGTAGCCCAGGCTGGTCTCAAACCCACAACGATCCTCCTGCCTCAGCCTCCCGAGTGCTGGGATTACAGGCGTGAGCCACCACGCCCGGCTAAGACCCTGTCTCAAAAACAAGCAAGCAAACAAAACTTTTACGGGCATCTCAAACTTGAATATCTAAAACAAAACTTTTTGTTTCTGCCCCATACAATCTTGTTTCTCCAACAGACTTCTTGCATAAATTTAATTAAGATGGTTATTCATCAAATATACCTTAAGTATCTACTTTAAGAGTGAACAGAATAGACAAAAAGCACAGACTTCAGAGTTTCTATTGCTGGGGGACATACAATAAAAAAATTATGTTATACATTAAAAGAAGGGCTAAGGAGGAGATATAAAGTGCAGAGATAGGGGCTGAAATTTTTTAAAGGACAGTAACAGGTGGCAATGGCTGGACTATATGTTTTTATCTAAGGAAGACAGAGGGGTTTTTTGTTTTTGTTTTGTACCAGAGATTGGGCTCACGACTATGCACTTGAAAAGTAGGTGCTTACGCCACTGAGCTAAATCCCTGGCCTGAGACGGAGGATTTTAAAGAAGTGAGACATGAGCCATTTCTATTTTAATAGGAGTATCCTGGCTTCTGTGAATAAACTGGAAGGGGGGCAGTAAGGATAAAAGCTGGGAGAACAGTTAGGGAGTAGCTATTTGTTTGGTGTTTTATTTTATTTTTTGAGACGGGGTCTCATTATGTAGTTCAGGCCTCAGCCTCCCAGAGCGCTAGGATTACAGGTGTGCACCACACTGCCCAGATGGCCTTTATTCTTAGTGCATTGGAAAGCTCTTAAGGATTACAGGCGAGGACATCCCCCATGATATGGTTTATACCTAGTTGTCTCCCCTGCCCAAAGTCTCATGCATTAATAGGTGAGGCTTTTAGGAAGTCACTGGGTCAGGCAGTATGATTCTTATCAGTGGATTATACTTATCACTGATGAGTTTAAGGCCAAATGTGATGGTGGGAGGTGAAGCCTGATCAGAGGATGTAAGGGCACAGTCTGGAAGGAGCTCTCTCTCTCTGCTTCTAGCTGCCACCTCAGGAGCTGTTTCACCTCTGCCATGTCCTTCTGCCATGTCATTTTTCCTTGGAGCCAGCCAAGATCATATACTGAAACCTCCACGAACTGAGCCAAAATAAACCTTAAAGTTGTGGGTGTCAGGTGTTGTGTCTTAGCAATGAGAAAGTAACTAAGACATTATGGTATGATTAATTTTTTAAATGATTCTTCTGGGCTGTTTGTGACAAATGGATCATAGGATGGGGGGGAGGCAGCCGAGAGGTCAAGTAAAAGGCACAGTCCTGGTGAGGGCTACACCCAGGGCTTTTAGCAGGGTTGTGGAGATGGTGAAGATGGAAACAGTGGCTCTGACATACTGTATATTTTGGAGGCAGAAACACAAGGACTTGCTGATGGATTACATATGGGATGTGAAGGAAAGAAAATAATCAAAGATGATACATTGATTTTTGGCCTAAGAAATCTGAGTGAACTATAATTAGAAAATAAGCAGAATTTTACTCCAGCTCTACATGATCGATCACTTATCAATCATCAAACCTGTTTTCACCTTTTTTTTTTGGTCTTTTTGAGACAGGTTCTCACCAGGCTGAGTTCAGGCTGGCCTTGAGCTCACTTTCTAGCCCAGGCTGGCCTCAAACTTGCAACAATCCACCTACCTCAGCCTCCCCAGTGCTGGGATTACAGGTGTGAGCCACCACGCCTGGCTCACCTCTTTAAAGAAGACAACTCTTATCAGTTCTCATCCCAATCTAAATCACACCATAGCACAACCCATCACTGTGCACCAGAAAACTTGTCTTTTGTGGGAAATAAAGGGAGTACATACTCACTGTATAAGCTATTCTGTAAAGGAGTTGGAAACTTCAAGCAGAGAGCTATCACGCACTATCAAGATGAAGGGTCAAGCTCTTGTTTGACACTTGACATGGATCCTCTAGAGTGCCTAGGTGTTGTTTGTTTGAGGTACTGGGGTGAAACTCAGGGCCTGACACGTACTAGGCAAGCACTCTGCTGCTGAGCTACAGCTCCACCTCAGGTGCTTATAACTGTTGTGTCGCTCAGGGAATCATAAAAGAAATATATCTAGATATATAGTTTTTTTGTTTTTTAGGATCTTGGTAGGCTGGGCTTGAACTCATGGAGATCCTCCTTCCTCAACCTATCTGGTGTAGGTCAGGCGAGTGCCACCATGTCTACCTAGAACTTTTTTTTTTTTTGTCTTTTTTGAGACAGGGTTTCGCTATGCAGTTCAGACTGGCCTTGAGCTCACTTTGTAGCCCAGGCTGGTCTCGAACCCACAACGATCCTCCTGCCTCAGCCTCCCAAGTGCTGGGATTACAGGCGTGAGCCACCACGCCCGGTTTAGAACTCTTAAAAAACAGCCTTTCTCAAGCGTCTCTCAGCTGAAACCTCCAACTTTTCCTGTTCATTGTGGTCTCGTTCTCACACCGCAAGATCCAAGGCACGCTCTTGTGAAATGCTTTCATTAGTCTCACCTGGCACCCAGAACTGCGCCCACCAGACTGCGTGCAGCTGGCTGACGGAACCAGCTGGTGCACAGCTCTTTATCCCCGGGTCTACCTTCTTGGAAACGTAGCCCACAATCCTCCATCTGCTCCTTAGACATTCATCTCCCCGGCCAGAGCGAACTCAAACATTTTCTTTCGGTCTCGTGTCTAACACGGGACCTTGACAGCGTAGCTTCTCTAAAACTGCTGTCAGAATCAAGCAATGCAGAACTGGTCTTAGGAAACCCCAGACACCTCCAACACCTTGCGCGAATTTTGAGGCCAAAATCCAGTCCCTGGCCGCATTCCGCCCTCAGCCCCGCCCTTCTCAGCGTCGCTAGCCTCCGTCTTGCCCCAAGCTTTATCTTTCCCCTTAAGCACTCCCTCAAACCGGGTAATTTTCCTGGTGCCTATACGGTAATCTCTGACGTTCCCCAATTGGGAAAGACATTACTTTCGGCTCTTAGCAAAACAGTCGCACCTATGTGGCCATAGCCCCGCCCTTTCACTCAAGTTTTCAGAGCGAACCGGAAGAGATTACATAAACCCTTGTTCGTAGCCCGGAAGTAGATGTATCTCGCGGAAGCCGGCTTTGGCCCCGCGGCTGCTGCTGTCGCCGGGGAGAAATTGTTGGAGCTGGCAGCCTAGGAATGGTGAGACCTTATGGTTCGCCTTTGAGGGTTCCGAGTAGAGTTGGGGGTGAAATGGAGTTTCCCGGAGTGCTGCGGGGGACCAGTCCCCGTAAGCTTTGGGGCCCCGCCCCGGTAGCGCCCCGAAAATTTGCGCATGCGTGAGTTGAAGCGGGTTAGAATGTGGCCCGCGGTGTAACGCATGCGCAAAGGTGGCATGTTGAAGGTGGGGGTGAGAATTGGCCTGGGATTTGGCCCCCTTTTCCTGTTACCATCCCGTGGAACTTAAACTGAGGCCGCGGGAGCATTGAGGTTCCTTCGGTAGTGTTTTTGAGCTGCAGAGCTGCTTCATCACTACTGCTATCCTAAATCCCTCTAAAGGACCTGGTTTATCCCCCACTTTGCGCGTGCTCTAGCGGGAGAAAGGGGCAGAGGGCCAGAAAGGTGGGCACAGACTTTGCCTCATTTTGCTTGCGGGATCCGGCCCTATCACCCCTTCCTCCGATGTTGACTCCCGGCTGTATCCTATGGAGCGGCGTGTGAGCACACCTGGGAGCAGGGCCGCAGCGCTACTCAGAGCCACTCTGGTCAGAAGGGGCGAGGCCCACGAGCAGAGCGCTCCCTGCAGGTTCCGCGCCTGAGTTCTCTTGGGGATAGAATAGTCTCTGCTGTTATAATCATACAGTTCCCAGGCCTCACTTTTTTAGCTTCACGAAGTACCACCCATTTCAGCAAAAGCTGTAAATGGAAAAAAAAAAAAAAGTACTGATTGGTGTTCTAGATCCCGCTCCTTTTTCGTGCTGTGGTCTTGGAGAAGGGTGGTATTGCTGCACTAAGAGGACAGCTGAAGAAAAAAAATGAGTCAAGCATCCCTTGTCCTCGCTAATTTATAGTCAAGTGTTTAACCTAACACTTGTAAGTAGATTTAGACAGCCCTGTGAACCTCCTAAAATAGTAGGTTTGTACATTTTTCTGGAGTCTGTAACTTTTATCATCTTTTTTTTTTTTGTAAGACAAGGTCTCGCTGTGTAGTCCAGACTGGCATCAAACTCATAGCAGTCAGTCCTCCTGCCTCATCCTGCCAAGCGCTGTGATTACAGGCATGCGCCACCACGCCCAGCTATATACTCTTTAAAAAGTATCCTTGTCTTTCACAAGAAGGCTGTTTTATAAACAGTAATATTTAGCTTTACCTCTCTTTCCACTCCTCTTTCCACTCCTGTGTTCACTTAGTTTATGGGAGCTGAGCCAGTATAAGGAGGTGAGGCTGGCCAGTTAGAAACCTGAGCCTCAGTGGGCCTCATTTATCCTTTGCAGAATCTCCTCTCAGCCTCTAAGCTCACCTGGTCAGGATCCTTGGATGAGCCCGCAGGACCCTTCCTCCTAGCCCTGTGGTTTGGAACCAGTGGCTTTGGGACTGAAAGAGGATGGACAAAGGTAGTATGAGGCCGGGCCAGTTCCTCAAAGGCTTGGACACCAAGCATCAGCTGATTGAGCCCAGTGCCTGGCGCGTGTCTTTCCATCCTGGCTGGGCATTGCCATCTCCCCCTGGGCTGGCACCACCCATATACCTTTCAGCAGAGCCACAATTGACTCTTTGGCATGCTGCATTTTGATGGCAGAGGGAGCAGTATGCCTAGGGCCAGTGCGTCAGCATCACCAGTCTGATCTGAGCACCATGTGCTGCACGATGTGACCCTTGGCACTGGGAGAACTGCCCGGTGTGTGGAAAGTCTGGGCCAGGTGGGATCTGGATGGCTGAGGAAATGTCATTTTAAAATGTCAAGAAACCAGGGGAGGGGCCGACGGGCTGGCAGGGGAAGGGGGCTGAGGAGGAGCCTGTGTGCAGACGCTGAGGGCTCTGGTAGCCATTTGGGAAACCTGCATTCACCATTTCTCTTTCTCTAGATTCTCAGGGGCTGCTAGATTCATCTCTGATGGCATCAGGTACTGCCAGCCGCTCAGAGGATGAGGAGTCCCTGGCTGGACAAAAGCGAGCCTCCTCCCAGGCCTTGGGCACCATTCCTAAACGGAGAAGCTCCTCCAGGTAGTCAGGGTTTGGAGGAACTGGGAAGAGGAGAAAGGCCTGTGGCATTCGGTGCCATGTGCCTTTGCCTCTGTTGGAAATGGCTGCCTGAGCCACTCTGGGACCTAAACAGAACCTTACACTTTTTTGTTATCAGTCCTGCATGGTACTGAGAGGAGGGAGGGAGATTGTCAGTCTCTGATGTGAAATCTTTGTGTGCAGTTTCGGTCATTTCAGAAGGCTGACTGTGGCATTTCCATGCCTCTGAGCCCAGCTCTGGTAGAAAGTGAAAAGAACAGAGCAGTTAGCTCCTGCTGAGAGCCTACTTTGTTCTGGAGGATGGGGATGTGTGAGGGGGAACCAAGGAGAGGTAGAGATGGCTCACTTGGCAGGACCCTCCACAGGTTCATCAAGAGGAAGAAGTTTGATGATGAGCTGGTGGAGAGCAGCCTGGCGAAGTCCTCTACTCGAGCAAAGGGGGCCAGTGGGGTAGAACCAGGGCGCTGTTCTGGGAGTGAACCCTCCTCCAGTGAGAAGAAGAAGGTGAGGGACTGAAAGGTGGGGGCTGGGGAGGGGAGCAGCAGCAGTGCCAGATTTTGTGTTTCCCCAGAATCTTTGCCAGCTGCCAAGAGCTCTGCAGAGGAGGCTTGTGAGAGGACCAGGCCGCCCCAGCCCCCATCCCAGATCTCTCCTTTCTATCTCTTCCTATTCTCCTTTCTTGCTGCCCCCCCTCCCCTCCCGCCACTGCATCCTGTATCACATTCATTGTGGGAGGCATGGAGCAAGCATCTATTCTGGGAGCAGACAGCCTGTTCTAAGCATTGCAGGATGTAAAAATAACCCCCAGGTGGCATTGCTCTGGCCCCAGACACTGTACCAGCAAGAGTGTTTTCCTGGTATCCATCCCCACTCACCATCCATTCTGGGGTTGGGGGTACTACCCACAAAGAGAAGACCCTATATGGCCAAGGATAATATAGAAATAATTTGGCGGGAGTAGGATGGGTATTGGAAAGCTGAATTCCCTGCCTAGCTTCCTGTTATCAACCAAGGCTGCAGCTGCCGCACAGTGTGTGAAGCACTAGGCTTGAAGCCCAACTGCCTTGTTGCCAGCTTTGAGCTCACTTGATCCTGTCTTGTACCCAGGTTTCGAAGGCCCCTAGCGCTCCTGTGCCTCCCAGCCCTGCCCCAGCCCCGGGACTCACTAAGCGAGTAAAGAAGAGCAAGCAGCCCCTTCAGGTGACCAAGGATCTGGGCCGCTGGAAACCAGCAGATGACCTCTTGCTCATCAATGCTGTGTTGCAGGTAGTGTGCTTTCACCACAAGACTAGGGTCCCCTACACCCCCAGCCTTCAGTTCCTGGCTGCTAAACTAGCCTGCCAGGGCCCTGTGGGTGGTATGGAAGGGTTTTCACCAGCATTGAGGCTAGAGATACCCACCTGGGGCCTTGCAGACCAACGACCTGACATCAGTCCACCTGGGTGTCAAGTTCAGCTGCCGCTTCACTCTTCGAGAAGTCCAGGAGCGCTGGTATGCTCTGCTGTATGATCCTGTCATCTCCAAGTAAGTGCAGCTGGCTCTAGCAGAGGAGAGGTACTGGGGACAACAGCTGGCTCATGGGGTGGAAGGGCTTGATTGTACCAGCTTGCAAAGGAGGGACCTGAGAGGCAGGGCCTCTGGGCCTTATACCCACTGGACCTGCTGAACATCATAGGGTAGCTTCTTCCTGCCTCCAACCAGCTAGTTCTAGCCGGTGCCAGATACATGGTAGTCTGAAAGCAGAGGAAAAGGCATGGGGGAGAAAGCCCACATGAATGCTGAGCCCCAGTTCCACTACTGTGCATTGTAACTTTGGGCAGGTTACCTCCCAGCCTGTCCAGAGTGACCTCTCATAGTCTCTTCCTCATAAGAAGGGGGAGTCAGAAATAGAATACCACCAAGACCTCTTCTAGCTTTCACACCCAGGGTTTCAAATGAACTGCACACACGCAACACATTTTTTCTCCTCTGTCACTTAGTTCAGTGTCTTTAAAACTTGGTTGGAGCCAAGTGTGGTGGCACACACCTGTGATCCAAGCACTCGGGAGGCTGAGACAGGAGGATCATTGTGAGTTCAAGGCCAGCCTGGTCTCCATAGTGAGTTCAAGGTCATCCCAAACTACATGGCAAGAACTCTTCTCAAAAAAAAACAAAAGATAAATAAAAACTTGGGTGCTAAACACCCACCTTTTACTCTTCCACAGTCCCTGGTGCCAATTAAGTGGTAGTCATGGCGCTGATATATGATGAAGAGTGTTGGCATCTGTGTGGGAAAGAGATGGTGGTTGACAGTGCTAGTGAGTAGCAACTTTAGCCAAGTAAGGGGAAAAGGTTGGGAAGGAACAGCAGCTGGCCTTAGGATCTGCCTCATGACTGGGCTTTCAGGGAACACAGCAGCCTCAAGTTTTCTGGGTTGCCTGTTCATTCATTTGGCAAACTTATGAGGCCACAGGTGCTGTGCTAAGCCTTTGGCTTTTCCTTTCTTTTGTTGTGTGTTTGTGGTTTTTTTTTTTTAGGAAGGGAGGTGCATTTTGTTTGTTTTTTTGAGATAGGGTCTTGCTATGTAGTTTAGGCTGGCCTTGAACTCACTGTGGAGACCAGGCTGGCTTCAAGCAGCAATCCTCCTGCCTCAGTCTCCCAAGTGCTAGGATTTGACTTTTGCTTTTGAAGCCCTACCTTCTAGGTTCTGGTGGAAGTAGGAACCCCAGGTCTCCCTTCAGCTCTGCCCTCTGTCTCTTTTCACACTCAGACTGGCCTGCCAGGCCATGAGGCAGCTGCATCCAGAGGCCATCGCAGCCATTCAGAGCAAGGCCCTGTTCAGCAAGGCTGAGGAACAGCTGCTGAGCAAAGTAGGATCGGTAAGACTGAGCTGGGTGCAAGGTTAAGGTTAAGGATTGGGGCAGGAGGATACAAGAGCCCCAGACAGTTGTCTGCATGTGTGCATATGCGGGTGCCTGCTCATCTGCAGTGGTCTTTTGGATAGTCTTCAGGAGGAGCCACACCCCCTGGGTGACTGCTTCTTCTAGCAGAGGGTAGGGGTGAGATGGGGTAGGGGAAGGGAGAAGAACAGAAGGTAGAAGAGAGAGGGAGAAAACCCAGTCACACTGAGTGTGTTTCCTGCCCCCAGACCAGCCAGCCCACCCTGGAGACCTTCCAGGATTTGCTGCACAGACACCCCGATGCCTTCTACTTGGCTCGGACTGCCAAGTCTCTGCAGGCCCATTGGCAGCTAATGAAGCAGTATTATCTGCTGGAAGACCAGACAGGTAACATCCGGGAGCTGACAGAACAAGTGGGTGTGTATGCATGAGTACAGTGCTCTGGGCACAGCTACCCTTAAATGCCCAGCACCAGATTTCTCAGTGGCCCCTGCTGTCTTCTTTGCCTTACTTTCCAACAAAGACTACTACTTTCAGAGCAGGTAGAATGGTTTGTGACATCATAAGATAGCCAATGTTGCCAGCAATCATGGGCAAAAATCCAAATGGTCAACTACTGTCTCTTGTTTTATTTTTTGTGTTTTTCTGACATTCTGTCATTGCATTCACAATAATACATTAGTACATTCTTTTTTTTTTTTGTACCAGGGATCAAACTCATGACCTCATGCTTGTCAGGCAGGCACTTATGCTGCAGAGCTAAATCCCCAGCCCCATTAGTAAATTCTTGTGGGTAGTATTCAAACAGGAAAATTGCGAGTCTCTCTTGTTTGTCCTTCTCGGATAAGCACTCTTTCTTTCTCTCTTTCTTGCTCTCCCTGTCTTTGTCTCTGTCTCTCTTTCTCTTTTGAGACAGGGTCTTTCTATGTAATGCAGGCTGGCCTTAAACTCACTATGTAGCCCAGGTTACCCTCAAATTCAGTGTTCCTGCTGCCTCAGCCTCCTTGGGTTATAGCTATGCACCACTGTGCCCAGTTCTTTCCCCATCATCTTTTGTACTCTCCTGAAAATGCAGCTTTGTCTGTGCCCTTTACCTCACTACCAGGGTCCTGCAACTTCTGGGTAGGAAAAGATGCTCCTGCAGCAGAATTGTAGAAAGGTGGTCCCTCCTCCTTTAGTGGTCCAGCCACAGCCATCTTGATTCCTGCAGCTGCCAGAATGCTGCTTCCCTATGTTGAGCTGTCATTGCATTCTTGCAGCAGAAACATACTGGATGAAGTTTATTTTTACTGCTAAATCTGGTTCCTTTGTTAGTATTTTGAACGTTGTCTTAATTGAAAGCTGTGTGTTAAGATTCTCCTTGGCTGCTTAGAGCTGAGAGTCCCCAGGAACAGTCCATACAGCTTAGCTGTCAAGCCATTGCACGTTAGCACAGTGCGACTTCAGGCAGCCCTGGTGGTCAGGACTTGGTTGGGTGACCACCCTAGTACCATCTCCCCATATATTCTCACCCAAGGGGCCGGGACTGAGGAGCTTTTGTGGCTCCTACATAGTCCCCTCCCTTCCTGAACTGCCAGCTGCCAGCTGCTGTCTGCTGCAGAGCATGTATTGCAGTCCTGGCTTAAAAGCACATATTCCAATTTTGGGCATCTCAGTTTCTTTTATATTTTCATCAGGAAAAACTGAAAAACTTGTGCTGGGGAAGTAGCCCAATGAAAGAGCACTTGCCTACCATGCGTGAAATCCTGGGTTCAACCCCCAGTAACCACATAAATTGAAAAACCTTCATGAGACAATATTTACCCTATATGTATTAGATGATTTCTAATATCCTATTCCATTTTGTTCTTTTAAAAAATTCAGGTAATTTCATGACTTGTGAGTAGTAGATCATGACTAAAAACCACTGGTTTAGTTGGTGTGATGGTGCATGCCTGTAGTTCCAGCACTCTGGAGACAGGGAAGAGGATTCCAAGTTTGAGCCCAGCCTGGCCAATTTAGTAACTTAGAGGTGCTATCTCAAAAAATAAAAAGGGCTCAGTGCAGGCCCTAGATGCCATTCCCTGTACTGAGAAAACAAAGCAACACAAAATAAAATGCTGGCCTCCATGAGGCACTTCCACCAGCTCCTCTTTCCAATAATGTGTGCCTCTTGGCCCTCATGCAGCATGGCAGGAAAGGCTGGGAGCACATGATGTGCTGGAAGGAGCAGTTTGGATTTGGAATCAGTCTAGGGTCTTCTGGGTTCATTTCCACATCTGTAAATGGATCTCAGTAAGAGTAGTGTCTTCCTTGCCTAGTTCAAGACTGTACCTCAAAAGCCTTTCACGCATGCAGAACCCCAGGCAAAGGTCAGTTTGCATTTCCTGCCCTATCTAGAACCACCTTTTCCCTCAGCTAACTGGGCTAGACCAGTCTTGGCCCTTCCCTTGGGTGTGTCCTTGAGGCTCTCTGCTTAGCTTAGCCTTCTGCTCAGCAGATTGGGCTCAAGGAGGCCTCAGCACTCATCCTCCTCTGTCATTTGTTCAGTGCAGCCGCTGCCCAAGGGGGACCAAGTGCTGAACTTTTCCGACGCAGAGGACCTGATTGATGACAGTAAGCTGAAGTGAGTGGCTGGGGCCAAGGCAGAGTGGAGAAGGCCAGGTAGAGCGTGGCCTTCTGTGGTAGAGCGTCCAGGCTGTCCAGCCTGACTCAGCCTTCAGGCTCCAGTTGCAGCTATTGTACTTGGCCTCCCTGGTGAGCCCCCTGCTTAGACTCTTGCCTTTTCCTTATTGCCACACTAGTCTTGGGGAAGGAGGCCAGGCCACCACTAGTAAGCAGCCTGCTGAGCCACTTGGTTAAAGGGGTGAGGGATACCCTAATGAGCTGCATGGCAGGTGAGCTAAAAGGGACCTGCTGTGTCTTCTGTCTCACTTACAGGGACATGCGGGATGAGGTCCTGGAGCATGGTAAGTATGCCCTGGCAGCGACTGTGAGGGGCTGGAAGCTCCAGGATCAGTACATGGTGCTGCTGGCCTTGGAGTGTCCGTCCTTACCACCCCACCTTGCCCCAGAGTTGACAGTGGCTGACCGGCGCCAGAAGCGAGAGATCCGACAGCTGGAGCAGGAACTGCATAAGTGGCAGGTGCTTGTGGACAGCATCACAGGTGAGGAGCCAGGGGAACAGAAGGGTCACTTTACAGCATCCGCCACCCTACCCTGAGGCCCTTCCCTCTCACCGCCTAGCTGGGTGCACCCTCTTTTCCCGAGCCCCAGCTCTTTTTGCTCAAGCCCCTTCTCTGATTCCCTGTCTCCTACTCAGGCCCTTCCTCACTTCTTTCCCCAGGCATGAGCTCCCCGGACTTTGACAACCAGACCTTGGCAGTGCTGCGGGGCCGCATGGTGCGGTACCTGATGCGCTCGCGTGAGGTAAGGCAGGCCCTTCCCATCCTCACCCTTTCCTGGCATCCCTCCTCTGTCACTGTTCTGTCTAGTCCTTGATTTTTCGTCTTTGCCTGCCCTTTGTGGACCTCCATCTTCCATTTCTTAGGTCCCAGCCCTCATCTGCCCCATTTCCCTAGATCACCCTGGGCAGAGCAACCAAGGATAACCAGATTGATGTGGACTTGTCTCTGGAGGGTCCAGCCTGGAAGATCTCCCGGAAGCAAGGTATTCCATCACCCACCCACCGACCCCTGCCACCATGGAAGGTGCAGTGTGGAGATGTCCCCCAGCACCCTGCTGCCCCAGGAACTCACAGGAACTAGCCAAGGAATCAGGTTGCAGGAATCAGCATTTCAAGACCCGTGGCTTGGGCATCCCAGATGCCTTCAGGGCCATGTCTCCAGGAAACAGAAAGTACCTGGGGGCTCCTGGCTGTCTTCTGGCCTTCCTTAGTCCCATTAGCTCTTTTCCTCTCTGCTTCCATAGGTGTCATCAAACTGAAAAACAATGGTGATTTCTTTATTGCCAACGAGGGCCGACGGCCCATCTACATTGATGGACGGCCTGTGCTGTGTGGCTCCAAGTGGCGCCTCAGCAACAATTCTGTGGTGGAGGTGAGCTAGGAAGGAGGTGGAAAGGCCAGGATGAGACCAAGGGTGTGGCAGGCTGGTATGTGGGCCTGACCTGTCCCCTGTCCTGAGTCACTTTTCTCTTTACCTAGATTGCCAGCCTGCGATTTGTCTTCCTCATCAACCAGGACCTCATTGCCCTCATCCGGGCAGAGGCTGCCAAGATCATACCACAGTGAGGAGTGGGAGCAGGAACTGGGCTTTATCTGGTCTTGGTTCCCACTGTTATTCCAGGCCCCTTGTGCTGGAAACTCAGGCTTCTGGCAAAACTTTTGCTTAGAGTGGGTAGCAAGAGCTCCAACTGCTGGCCCACAGATTGGAGACTGAGGGAAGGAGGGGCGGCGGGCTGTTGAGAAGCTGGGGAGGCTGGGACCCTTGTGTTTCCCCACAGCCCCAGCCCTCCTCCCTGCAGACCACCCTCCCTGACCTCCCCTAGTCACCGCATTCACTCCTTTGTCTCCAGCAGATTAGCTTCCGACTTCCCATTTTTTTTTTTTTTGTAAATAAAAAGCACTAAGTTCCAAAGTAGTTTCTTTATTATATTTTTTAATATAAAAAATGTAAGGAAAGGTAGAGATGGGCACATGCAAAGGATGCCGGAACCCCTCCTTGTCCTTAGGCCTTTGACCTCAGCCTGCTCTTATTGACCTCATGCAAGAGTGACAAAGAGATCAAGAAGGGCAGGCTGAGGGGAACCCAGGAGTGGGAACCTATAGATTCCTGTCTCTGGGACCTGTCCCTGAAGCTCCAGGCTACCTCTGAGATTGGGGCCAAGCCTGCCTTTGTTCTCAGGCTCTATGCCCTGAGCCAGCAGGCGGCTTGGAGTCCTGAGGCTGGCCAGAGTTGCCAAGGGCAGCGCATCTACAGCACAGAGCCTGGACTTCCAGTCAGACCCCCGTGCCTTCTTCCTGGGTCCACTGGACTGTCCCAGGGCCATGGCAACCAATAAGCACCATCTCTAGGCTGTGGGGGTCCCAGGGCAAGGCCTGGCCCCCAGACCCTGGTGGGGGCTCTCCTGTGCTGGTAGCCTCAGCTTGGTTCATAGGCTCTGAGGTCCCAGGCCTGGCCCCTTCCTCAGGAGGAGGAGAGGCAGGAGTGCTGGGCTCAGAGCAGGGTTCTCCTGAGCCAGGGGGCTCTGAGTCTGAAGTGGAGGTCCATAAAGCTGTGGCTCGGGGCCAGGGGGAGCTCTGAGATGCTGGGGGGCCCCAGGGCCAAGGTGCCATGAGGGGAGGGGGCGCTGGACGAGGGTGGGACCAGGTCCCCCTCAAGGCTGAGCTGGCTGGGGGCTGCAGGCAGTAGGAGGATGCCCCAGTGTCCACACGCAGTGGCTGTAGAAGCCCTGAGGTGCTGGTGGGGCAAGGCCCCTCTCCTGATGGTTGAGGGCATAGGCCCTCCCCTTGGGGTGCCAGGATTAGCTGCATAGCCTGGCGAAGGGACTGCAGACCCTCCCGCATCTGCAGCACCTGCTCAGACAGCTCCATCACCTTGGGGAAGGGGGAAGAGGCAGGGTCAGTGGATCTACTTCCGGCCAAGGCAATACCTGCCCCTTCCCTTCTGACCCCTGCCTTGCCCCTCACCCACCGCCTGCCGCAGCTTGTCCAGTGTGTCTGTATTCCTTGCCTCGCTGGGCCCAAGGGGGACAGTGAGGAGGCCACTCTCTGTGGACAGGATAAGGTTATCAGCTGGGGCTGGCAAGAGATGGCATGGGTTCCAGCCTTAGACCCTGGTGAAGAGACTACACTGACCTGGCAGAACCCAACTCCCAAGAATAACCTCTTCTGACCCAAGAGGTGTAGTTTTGCCCAAATGCCACGGGCAGGAAAACCCTCTGGGAAGCCTGGAGTCACACTGCCAGCGTGCTCCTCCCCCTTGGAAAGGGTGTTCTCCGCACCTGTTCCTGTTCTGTCCTCCAGGGAAGTAGACATTCCTGAGAGTTCTGTACTTCCCTAGGCTCCTGGCCTTGCAGTTTTAACTCTGGTTCCCAGCCCTCTATCCTGCCAGTGAGCTAGACATCAAGCTCAGGGCTTTGGTTACATTTATCTTAATGTGGCCAACCACCTCCTTTATAGAAACAAAGCTGGAGTCAGGCCAAGTTCACAGTGCTAGAAAGCTCACAGAGCAGAGACCCAAACCAAGGTCCCATGCTGGTCTTTACTACCAAACCTTCCAACGGTACAGAGATGGGTGAGAAGAGGGCTTCTGACCTCTGCCAGCTTCTCCAATACCAAACTCAGAGGCCAATAGTACCTGAGGTCCACGGGACAGAGGGACCACCCCCAGCAACATATGCTAACCCAGGGCTCAGTACCTGGTCCAGGAGAGGGACTGCTGCTACATTCTGGGCCAGACTGGCCTGTCCGGAAAGAGAACTTGGGCTGGTCAGAGCCACAGCCATCCTCAATGCCATCTACAACCCTGTGGACCCAATAAATCAAACAGGACAAGTCAGGTGACATGCAGGCACTGTGGTGTTACAGAGGTCAGGTTGATCTAGTGTCCATACACAGAGACTGCAGCAGCCCCAAGTTGGCCAGGGTGCCTGAGGGTCCTAAAAGAAAGCTAACACATGGTCCCTTCCCCTAGGAGCTTGTGTATTAGCTGGGGAGCCAAGCACAAGTAACACAGAACAGCAAGAGCATGATATGGTGTACACCAACGGGGGAGCAAGGCAGCAGGAAGACAGAATCAGGGAAGGATTCCAGGAGGATGCAGGCTTGGATTGTGCAGGCTGAGAGGAGTTAAGATAGAAGGATGGGTGCTCAGAATGAGGTGTATCCAGCTGGGGTCTCTGCCTTGTCACCACCACCCTGCCACGGGGGCCTAGGGCCTGCTCACCTGGGGCTCAGATCCAGGGGTGTATTCCATGACATGGGGGGCAGCCGCAGCCCCTCCAGTGTCCGTGGGTGGGCAGAGGGACCAGCCTCAGGCTTCAAAGCTCCTGCCCTACTTGGACGCCCTCGGCCACCTAGATGTGACCGGGATGCAGTTCGACGTGGAGATAGCAGCTTGGCAGCCGAAGATGAAGAGGTGCAGCCAGGGGACAGTAGGGGGCTGGAGGGCTCGTCTGCTGGGGCTGGGGAGGTTGTGGGACCCTGCTCTCCGTCTGTCTCCTTCTCCTCCAATGTTGACATGAGAGTGTTGTCACCACTCAGGGAGCTGGTATCTACCTGGGGACAGCAGGGAGCACGTGGTCACCAAGTATGGCCAGTCATGCTGCATTCAGCTCCCCTACCAAGGCATCATCTCCTGTAGAACACAGAAGCCATCTTTGCTAAACAGAATAGCCAGTGCTGCCACTCTGCCCCAGAAGAGGCCAGGAGTGACCTGCTTTGCTACTGCCACCACAAAGCTGCCAAGTCCTGGGAACATGAGCTGGTCCTCAAAATTCTAGCCAAATATGAACATAGCACCCCTCTACTTGGTCCCCGAGGGTCACAGACCATACAAGAAAATGCAGTACTTAAAACAGGTTTGGAACTAGTGACATCATCTAGGAAAATTCAAAAGCTCCTCAGACAGGCTTGTTGTACATGGCAGAGGTAGTGGTGAGGAACTGCAGGGTTCTCTTGAGAAGCAGTCTGGAAGGCTGGTGCCTGGCCCTGCCCTGCCCAGCCCCCTACCCGCAGCTGATAAGGATCAGTGGACACCAGCATGTGCAGCATCCTTCACCTAAGACTTTGCACTGGATGGGCCCTGGGTGTTCAGATGGGCTGGGAGGGGTGGCTGAATATGGCCAGGCTGGCTTTTCAAAGTGTGTGGATATGAAAAGCCAGGGAGAGTATGGGCCCCTGCCCATGTTTGCGTGTGTGTGTGTGTGTAGGTGTGTCCTTTCACATCAGTCCATGCCTCCCTAGCACTCCATCCCCAGCCTCTGCCCACCTCACCAGGCACTCCCCAGCCCCTCCACGCATGTACCCAGCACCCTCACCTCCGCAGGGCCTCCCCCAGCACCCAGGTTGTAACTAAGCTCCCCTCGCAGGCCACGGCTGAAGCGAGGGGCAAATTCAGGGTACAGCGCAAGGCTCTCATGTAGGCCAGCCAGCTGCAGACACTGTAGGACGCAGTAAGTCAGCCCTTTCACGTCAGCATTGGCCTTTACCACCTGCTCCCGGCGGGGCAACTCGCAGCCAATCAGATCGCCCTTCCCTGGGGAGAAGAAGCAGAGGTCAGGTCAGCAATGCCTGACCCTTGACACTAGGACAGAGGAGGAAGGCCAGACAGAGGCCATTGTGCTCGCCCTGCAGAGCCAGGCCTTTCCAGGTGAGACCTCACTGTGAAGTCTTCCAGCCAAGGCAGAGTGCAGAGAAGACTGGGCCATGCCTTGACCTTGTTGCCTGCCTCTCTCCTCCCCCACATGGACCTGAGGTGAAGAGCCTGGAACCCAGGCCCTGACCTCCAGGATTAAAACTCCTGTGTGACACCTCAGCCTTTTAGCTCTGAAAGACTAAACAGTCATCAGTTTTAGTGGTTCTCAGACAGGCTGTTGATTAGAATTCTCTGGAAAAGTCAAAACAATCAGACCTCTAGTCCCCATCCCTACCTTAATATCATGCCATCTACCAGAGACCCCACAATAATGATTTTGAAACTCCACAATTCAGATGCAGCTTATCCAGGGAATAGCATTTAGAAGTAATAGTTTAGTGCCCTGTGAGGCAGAGTGAAAATATCAGGCAGCCAAGCTCCTTCATCTTCCCAAGCCCTGGCTGCCTCTTCTACTAAGAGCTGCTGCAGCCGCCTGAGTAGATGATGTTTGGTTTTTTCTTTTTTGCTTTGCTAGTGATCAAACCCGGGCCTTGCTCATGCTAGGCAAGTACACTATCACTAAGCTAAAAAACGCAGCTTTTGATTCCTCCTGACTAACAGGGACTGCAGGTGGGACCCATCACATCCTACGAGGTTTTGTGGATCTCAAGTGTCCATGGAAGACTTCCTACCACCAGCTTGAGACTAACAGCTGGCTGATAGCAACTATAAAATGGCATCAATTATGGTCTGTACCCCTCTCAGACATATTTAATGGTCAGGGGGAAATACATGTCTTAGAGCCAGTGAAACAGGCATTTGGCACACACTTGTAATTTCAGCATTTGGGAAGCTAAGATAGGGAGTTTGAAGTCAGCCTGGGCTACAAAGGGAAACCATCTCAAAAAAAATAGAAAGGAAGAAAGAAAGAGAAAAAGAGTCAGAAAAAGAATCAATGAAAATCAATGAGATAAGGAGAATCAATTGGTGTCTGTGTCCAGGGACATGGTGAAGATCAAAAGTTAATGCAGACTAAGTGCCTGACACAAAGACCAGTAAAAGTTCACAGCCTCTCTCTACTTAGGCTATTCCCAGCAAGGGCACAGTGGAATCTGTGCTCAGGAAGAATACTCGCTACCGGCAGTGCGGCCCTCTCTGCCAGACCATACATATGACTGCTGTTTGTATCAAGGACAGAGACGATGGCTTAGAGATCTCCTCTGCATGTTCGCAGGGTTTCTCAGACTTCAGTGCAGAATACATTCTGTTAGATTTTACCTTATTGGTTTCAGGCCATCCTTGGGTTCAAGAGCTATTAGATCTCAATATGATTCTCTGAGAACTCTCTCTCTCTCTCTCTCTCTCTCTCTCTCTCTCTCTCTCTCTCTCTCTCTCATTTGTGTCATCTAGAATGGTATAAGTGTGTTTCTTGTCCTCATCCAAGAGATGACATAAAACTAAGAACCAGTAAAAGACTGCAGATAGTCTCAGGTACCAGAGACCAATGGTGGCAAACCTATAGCACGTGTGCTGTGGCTGGCTGCTTGTTACCATTGAGTGTTCTAAATGGTTCACCATCACTGCCAGAGACTGTCCCAGGTTGGCATTTGAACAGCACCACTAGGATCAGCTCACCTATCCCCCTTTTTCCCTCCCAGGATTCAACACTTGGCTGAAGTCTGTGCACAGAGGTGGGGCTCCAAACCAACACTCGTGAGCCTGAAGCCAGCCTCAGCACCAGGAGCAGGCAGGACGCAAGTGGATGCTCAGCTAAGGAGCCAAGTGGAAAGATGAGGGTGAAGGCAAAGCAGAAAACCAGGTCATGACTGCAGTCCAGACCAGGCATTTATGGGGCACTCAGAGTCTCCAAGTCAGTGGGGAAGTAGTTCATGTAGAATGTGTGGGCCAGGAGAGGATGGAGCAATGGCAAAAGTCCTAGAGCTGGGTACACTCTGGAGGCAAAAGCCTGGACCACAGGCAAGGGCCATTCTTGTAGCTCCATTGAACACTGAATACCACATGTGGTTCTTCTGAGGCTTCACACCTGGCCCAGTGAGGACTTTGCTGAAAGGTCCCATGCCAGCACTTAGTTTCCTTGGCTCCAAACTGAACACTATCTGTTTGTAACAACTCAACAATCTTGCTTCGGATTGAGCAGGTTACTATTCTACCAAACTACTCAAGGATTGCCAGTCACAGTTGAGTACCATAACTCTTCTTTTCTTCTCTCTCTCTCTCTCTCTCTCTCTCTCTCTATATATATATATATATATATATATATATATATATATATGTATTTTTTTTTGTAAGATACCAGTACTAAACCTAGGGAACAGATTTATACACTTTTTTTTTTTTTTGTCTTTTTGAGACAGGGTCTCTCTATGCAGTTCGGGCAGGCCTTGAGCTCACTTTGTAGCCCAGGCTAGTCTCAAACTCACAATGATCCTCCTGCCTCAGCCTCCTGAGTGCTGGGATTACAGGCGTGAGCCACCATTCCTGGCCAGATTTATACACTTACCAGGCAAGTGTTCTACCACTGAGCTACATCCACAGCCCTGTTTTGAGATACATATGTTTGCTCAGCTTGTCTTGAACTCTTGGACTCAAGTAATCCTCCTTGCTCAGTCGCCCAAATGCCTAGGAGTACAGGTATATGACACTGTGCCTGGCTATAATTCTACTTATGCATGTGGACTCAGAAAGTGAACTCATGAACGATGACAAGAAGGATGTCACCATCCTATTATTTCTTAAGTTCTAAGATCCCCAGTGGCATTTCTTTTTCTTATTCTTATTGGATGGCCCTCCTTCTCAAGGGAGGTAGTATGATTACTACGGGGCCATCTGGTACCATGAGTTCACCTCCCTAGTTCTTTTCTGTGTTTCCAACCTTCACTGTAGAACCCCAGAGAGTTCTGAACCTCAGCCCCTCTGGACTCCAGCTGACTGATCAGCTGTGCTTGGGTCAGCACCTTCCTCCAACTCACACATGAGTCTCTCGACTTCCCAAGGAGGTTCCAGGATCTCGTCTTGTGGGCTCAGCCCCAGAACCTCTCCCACCATGGCAGTGTTCCCCTGTAGCGCTTTCCAGAACACAGTCTTGCGCTTCCTGTGCTTTCCTACAGGTAGGGAGACACCTGCCCTCCTGAGAGCTGCTCCTTCAGCATTCAGGACTCCCCCAGGTGCCTGGGGATGCCATCTAAGCATGAGATTTAGTCAAGCAGAACATGTTCCCACCCTGCTGGCCAATCCTTAGCTGTTCATCAATGTCTCTGACCTCGATAATGGCTCCAGCTTACTGGGTTCTGTGAGATCTGAGCAAGACTTAGTATGTAAGGGGCCTCAGGCCGCTGAGAGTTCTATGCTCCATTCCACAAGGGCAATCTCTGTGCCTTGGTCTAGGAAGCTGATTCCTCACCTTTACCTTTCTCTTTTGCCAAGAACAGAAGTATATATACATCAGGCACCGTTTCACCAGAACAAGTCTCCCTTGTCACTTGGAGGCTGAGATCCATCCTGGGCTCTGGGCCTACTCTGTGACCTGCCCCAGGAAAGCCACATCTCACTGGCCCATAAGGCCCACAAAGGACAGCTTTCATGGCCCCCTCCTTTCAGCCATGCCTAGACAGCTTTCCCACACCTCCATTCAAAGCATTGGATTGCTCTCCTGATAAGAAATGCTGCTCCTTGCTGAGCGTGGCAGTGCATTCCTATAATCTCAGCACTCGGGGCTGAGGCAGGAGGACTGCCACAAATTCAAGGCCATACTGGGCTACATAGTGATTTAAAGGCTGGCATTATAAATCATTACAAATCATTATAAATGAAGACTCTGCCCCCTCCACACACACACTAAAAAAAGTGCTGCTCCTCTGGCCTCTCACAGGCCCACTGCTCTTAAAGCCTTGCCCCTTACTTACTTGGTCTGAAGAACACCTGTGAGACAGTGGTTCCCTCCAATGTCACCACCTTGCACCACTGCCTTTGCCCAGGCCTGTGGTCACTCCTGATTCCATCCTGACTGATTCTTCTCCTATGTGCATTCCCTCCCCAGGTCATCTGCAGATCAAGTTCCCAAGCCCACCCCAATCCCATGTCTTCTCCTACCCATACAAACCTAGGATGGCAAGCACAGTGCCTCCCTTGAGCACTTCCATGGAGCCAGAGCAGACAAAGTAGAGGGCCTGGAGAGCATCACCTTGGTGGATGAGGTACTCGCCAGGTGTGCAGAAGGCTGGTCGCAGAGCCAGGGACAGCGCCCGTAGGCACCCACGGCTCGCTGCCTCGAACAGTGGCAGCTGCAGGACCTCCTTGTGCAGGTGCATGGCAATGTCTGCACGAAGCTCATCTGGGAGACTCTGCAGCAGCTGCAAGTGAACAGGTAGAGAAGGCTGAAGGGGCAGAAGAGGAGGCCCCCTCCTGCCAGTTCCTCTCTACATGGGAGGCCTCAGGAGCAAGGGGGTGGGGTAGAAGGAGGCTTGAAGCTTTCTGCACAGCATGCACCTTGGCACAGGGTGCAGTCCAAAAGGTGGCTATGTCTGCACCCCCTTCAAGAGCCCCTTTTCTCTTCCAGGCCTTCTTGGCTGCCCTCTGTCCCAAGCTGCTGTCCCCACAAGAGACAATGAAAGTGGGGAGGAAAAGCTTTTGTATTGTTCTCCACCCACCCCTACTCCTGATGAGTTGGATCAAGGGCAAACCCCTAGAGAGAGCAAAGGCTAGAAGGCCCAGCCCCTGAGGTCCGCACCTCAGTGGTATCTATACCGTTGTTCACAGCCCAGGTGGCTTGGAAATACTCCAGCATTCGCTGCTTGAGGGGCTTGGGGATGCGATGGATTCGGATGTAGTCACGTAGATCTCGAGTGCGGCTGTGATACAGAAAGCGACGGGCGTACATGCGCTGGATGATGGCTGTCACATTCCCAAACACCACTGCGTGCATCAGAGCTAGAGAGGATGGCAAGAGAGGGTCACCCATATGCCTGGCTAGGCTCAGCCTGACACCATGCTGGACACATCTGGCCTCTGGCACCTCCCCAATCCTTAAACTCCTAGGCAGGGCACATGGGCCTCTCCTAGACCTGGCCCCATGTTCTGTGGACCACCCAAGCAGAAGAACCTCTGGCCTGTAGGGTTCTAGGGGTTGTGGGAAGGGAGGGTCCCCCTGGGGCTGGAAGTCTAAGAGAGATCCCCCAGGAAGACTCAGGCCAGGCCTCACCACCAATGAGCATGGTGCAGATGGAAAAGATCTTCTCAGTGTCCGTGTTGGCAGACACATTGCCGAAGCCCACACTGGTGAGGCTGCTCAGTGCAAAGTAGAGGGAGGTGATGTAGGCACTGCGCAGGGACGGCCCACCCAGGAGCTCAAGCTCTGTTTTGTTGGTCTCACTACTGCTGCTGCTGCTGCAGTTGTCACTCTGGCCAGAACTGTTCCCTCCAGCTGGGCTCCGGCTCACCAGGTAGTAAGGGGTCTCCAGTCGCCGGGCCAGCTCCTGCAGCCAGCCTGAGGAGGATGAGAAGGGGAGGCGAAGTAGGCAGGGCCATGAGGCAATTCTGGGGTGCTGGATGGATGAGATGCACACACAGATCCAACTCCAAGCCTTCCCACACTGTCCCCTCCTCTGCCAGCCCAGTACACCACTTAAGCCTCAATAAGACAAGCACAGGAAGCAGAAGAGCTTGCCACCTCCCAAGCTGGCTAAGAGTGGAGTAAGGAGAGTCATTCCTGCCACTCTCAGGAACAGGCCTAGCTGTAGGAGCTCATGGTATTCAGTCACAGCCTGGCCCTATGGCTGGATGGTTGGTGCCGCTTCCTCTAACTTGTTCACCTAAACTGTTCTTTCTGTTTTGGTCTGAGCCTGTCTCCTCTAGAAAGCTCCCCTTCCCACAACCACAGAAACCACCTAAGCTCACACTGGCACTCTCAGATGCACCCATGTGGACTATGCACAGGTCCCCCACACAGCCAAGACAAGGACACACATGTGAGCACCCTATAGATGCCCAGACACAGCCATCCCACTTATACTGAAAAGAGCTGTTTCTACTTGGGAGAGAGACAAATGGATAGAGCTGACACACAGGCAGAGCTGAGGATGCACATGCACACAAGTGAATACACTCAGAGGCTGCAGGTGGACAGGCACCTGTGTGTGTGTGCATGCGCATGCACGCGCGTGCACACACACACACACACACATACGCTTGTACACACACACAGGAGGTAAGGGTCATTCTTCTTGTCCTGGCCTTGGCAGGAGACTTGTGTATTTGGGTGGCTCATGAGCCAGTGCCTGCCAGTTGTGAACCTGCATGGAGAGTGGCAGGAGCTCTAGGTGCTGGACTGAGCCCATGGGAGGAAGGGAGAGGAGACCTACTGGCTAATAGAGAATGGAGTGGCAGAGGGAAAGTGCCCTAATCCTTGATGTAGTCAAAGCCACCTCTCTACATGTGCTGTACCTGCCCTCAAAATACACAGACCCTGGGCCACACTTGCCCCAACACTTTGCACATAATCTTTGTGGTCTGCACCCACTCTTCCTATCCACACACCCATTTCCTCAGCAACCTTGCTCACTGAGCATCAGGAGTGCCCCGCGGGCTCCAGTTCAGATGAGCAGATAATAGCAGGAGCTACACCCAGAGGCACCACATGAGGGGGCTCAAACTTAAGTGCAATGGATCCATGGCTCAACGGCTTCCAGAAAGGGGTGATGGGGGGGGGCATGTGTGCTTGACCTCAAAGGAAAGGGAGGGTTTAGATACAAAGAAACTGAGTAGGGGTCCTTTCTGATGTAGGAAAAGGCATGAGTCAAACCTGGAGATAGAAACTTTAGGAAAGTATAGGTAGCACCGAAGATATCAAGTTCCAGGCTTGGGAATATGAACCAAGGTGTGTGGTCACTCTCCTGTTGTTTGATATGTGCTATGAGCATGCAATGGATACATGCAACTCCTCATAGTCACTGTTTATTAGGGTCTCTAAGGTGAAGCCAGGTGTTGAGGAAGGAGTAGGATGGGGTAGAGGGAAGCAGTGAGGCAAAGATGGGGCAAGGTCTTCTCCTCTCTGTCTTGACCACAGAGAGACTCTGGATCTGGTGGCAGGACGGTGCCTCTGAATGAGGCTGTTCGGGTGCTGGTGGCTTCCACACTGAGAAATGCCCTGGGTTACCTCCCTGAGGCTCTAGCCTGTCTACTGGGCTAATGGAAATCTAGAGAAGGAACTGCCCACACTGTAGGTAGAAGAGGGGATCACAGCAGAGAAGCCACAGTGGAGCCTTCCAACAGACAGAGCCAGCAGTACCCACCTGCACAGCCAGCCTCACCTCCCCACAAGGACCTCTCTTCCTAGGGCTGAACTTTGGGAGGCTTGTGTTTGGCATGAACCCAGCTGGAAGGCATTTTCCCTGGTGAGGGAAGGGGGAGGTGATAATGTAAAGGACTTGGAAATGCTCCAAATGTGGGCCGGTTCCAGTTCCAAACACAATGAAACTACCCTAGAACTCAGGGATCATGGGTAAAGGAATCTAAGAATCAGCTTGTCCCTTACTCCCATGTCCATCACATGGGGACCCAGGACCTCTCTGGGAGCCAGAAGCCTTCTCTTTATGTGTGTATGGTCCTGGTGATTGAAACCAGGGCCTCTGCATTGAGCTACCTTCCTAGCCCCTTTTTTGAGACAAGGTCTCTGTAAGTCACTAAATTGAGCAGGCTGTGCTCGAACTTGGGACCCTCTTGCCTCAGTCTCCTAAAGTGCTGGCATTATTGGTGCGTACTATCACACCCAACTCAGAAATATTCTTGATAGCAGACCAGCAATTCCCATGAGGTGTCTGGAACAGAGGAGTCTCATGAATGTAAGACCTTGAGTGTCCAAGGGCCATTGCAGAGGCGAGAGAATGACCTGGGGCTTTACTGTCTGGTCCACTTTTAAGGTCAGAGATGGGGTCAGAGCCTTTGCTGACTTGAGAGCAGTCTTCACTACAGACTCCCCCTGGGATGGGTAGGCACCAAGGAGCTAATGCTGTCAGAGTATCCTGGTTTCCACAGGCTCAGCAACTAGGGTGCTCTGGGAGTAACCAAATGGGCCCTCTGGGCACACAGCAGCCGCTCATGCACTTGGTGAGGTAGAGAGCGTTCTCAGGAGCCTTACCATCCCCAGGGAACTGATCAGAGCAAGTTCGTATGACTGACCTGGACTCCAGGTGACCCATCCAGGGAACAGACGACATGGGAGGCCACGTGGAAACATGCTAAAGGTCAGTTCTACAAAGCTGACCAAAGGATGGACAGTGGGAGAGGAAGAGGCATGCTCAGTTTCTGAGCTGAGGGGCACTGAGAGCTAGAAAAGGTGGAAATGAATGGATCTGTTAAAGGGAAGGGATGGGAGTGGTGATGTTGAGTGGCATCAGTGGAATGGTCAAGGGAAAAGGAAGTGAGGCTGGTGGAGAGGTGTGAGGAAAGCTTGTCTGGAGCCCCTGCAACTCAAGGGCTTCCAAGGGCTATACCTCACATAGCAGGAGGAGTGTGGTGGCAGGGTCAGGAGCTATAAAGATTTCATGAAGGACAGGGTTTGGCTCCATCAGGACACTGCAAATTTCGAGGTAACACTGTGGGTGGAGAGGTGGGGGTTAAAACTTCCGGTGAGAGTAAGACTGAGTGGGTGATGAGCTGAAGGAGGAGGAACTGCAGCAGTAGAGGTGAAATGAAGGAGAGTGAAGATGCAGGGAAGGCAGACAAGGCTGTATTTAGGCTCAGGGAGAGCTCGGACTCAGTGGCAGGTGCAGGTGACAAGAGTGGGGCAAGGGCCTGGGGATCTGAGGTGGTAGGAGCAAGCTTTAGAGAGTGTGGCTTGAGAGGAAGCCACGAGGGCAGTGGCTCATTGTCTGGCCTTCCTAGATGGGCAAGAGCTTAAAGAAGGTGATAAAAATTTGGCCCCCGGGAAGACATAATGGGTGACTGAGACGCTGAAGGCACCTCACCTATCTGGAGAGTAGCCTGCCATGTGGTGGGAGCCATCACACACACCTGCCCACCCCTTCTCTGGTGCATACACAGGCAGACTTGCATGCCCCGCTCCACCTGGCACTACTCCTCTGGCCTGTAACCCCACACACACACCCAGCCTCCAGTACCAATCTCTGGCAGCTCCGACTCGCTGCTCTCGATCTCCCGCTGGCCTATGTAGAACCAGACGCAGGCCACCCAGTGGGCGAGCAGGGCAAACACAGCCATGAGCAGGGTCAGCACCACGGCGCTGTACTGTGAGTAGCGGTCCAGCCGTGGCAGTAGGCGCAGCAGGCGCAGAAGCCGTACAGTTTTCAGCAGGTGGGCCCCGAAGTACTGAGAGGGGGAGGGAGATCATCTCAGGCAGGCTCTGCCAGTACCAGCCCAAAGCCCGCCCACCTAGCCCAGCTACACTGACCACGTTGACCTTGAAGGCATGTAGCAGGTCAAAGGGCAGCGCTGCAATGACATCCAGCAGGAACCAGGTGGTGACGTAGTGAAGGCAAATGGACTTGGGGGCGAACACCACCTGGCCTGATTTGGACACAAAGGTGGTGCGGAAATTCAGGACGATATCTGCGGGGAATCCGGGTGGGAGTCAGTGTGAGGAGGAAAGCCACTCTTCACTACTGGGCACCAGCTCAGAACTTAGTGGTGTCCCAGGCCCCTTCATTTATCACCAACCTAACTGTCTCAGTAATTTTAGCAGGCACACACTGCTATGTCTCTTTCATGGAAGGAGGAACAGAAGCTTGGAGAGGTTGACTAGTGCAAGGTTCTTTAACATATTACAGTAGAAACACATTTGGAGTCTAGATCTGATTTCAAAGCTTATGGGTCACAAATGGAACAATCAGGGAGAGGAAAAGGGGCACTGGCAGCCATGCACACAACTCCCATTGAGGCTGAGGGCACCTGGCCTGGGCAGATGCACGTACCAAGGATGAAGAGGACCTCCACAGCCAGGTCACAGACGCTGGGTGGGCCGCGGGCGGTGCTGGGCTCCCGGGCTGTGCTCACACACACACTATAGGGCACAGTCACAGCCACATAGAGTGTGGCAAGCAGGATGAAGCCATCCCAGGTGGCTCTTAGCGCCCCACAGTGCAGCAGGATGAAGGGTGACTTCCGGATAGCAGCAACTTTATACTCAGGCAAGTTTGGCTTCTCTCCAAACACTCCCTGAGTATGATAGGGCAGGTCCAGGAGGGAGGAAATGATATCAGCAGAGGTTGAGTTTGGATAGTGTCCAGGACAGATGTTCACCTCCTTTCTCTCCCTAAACTTTCAGTATCTGATATAGGCATAGAGGTCCCCATTTTATAATAATAAAACCGAGGATCAGAAAGATCAAATGACGTAGCCAAGCACTTAGGGCAAGAGTTAGGATCAAATTAAGGCCAAGACTCTTCTATGCTTTCAATGGATCAAACATGAGAGATTCCCTCCTCCAATCCCAACCCCCAAAATGCTGGTGAGGCCTGGTGGTAGTTCTCTGAACACTTTGTCTGTGGTGTCCTTAATTCCCCTCTCTTCCACTTGCCACTACCTTGTCCCCAACCCCAACGCACACTTTAGTTCTCAATCCACCTTATTGAGCTTGTGCTTGCCCTTGGGCTGCTTCTGCAAGTGCCCAGACAGGTGGTAGAGCACAGCCCGGCTCCGCCGCCGGTTGGCATTAAAGCCTTTGGATCCTGCCCGGCCATATCGGCGCCGGCCACCACCTGCAAAAGAGACTGATGAAGATGGTGGGGTGCATGTGCACACACCTCAGCACAGGGTCCTGGAGGAAGGCATCAGTTGCTGGGCTGTGAAATGGGATGGCTCAGTGACCATTTTGTCTGTTCAAAGTTGGGGCTCAGGATTCCTTACTTCCTGGGGTCACTTGCCAACCTCAGGAAGGAAGAGTTCTAAGAGTGCTTATGGACAATACTCCCAGAGCCTACTTCTAGGGGAAGGTTTGCTCTAGGCAACAGAGAAGAGCATGGCTATAGGGAAAAGCGAGGCAATAGTGTTTGGACAAGGGGCACAGGGAAGGGAGGCAGAGTTAGTAAAGGTTATCAGCAGAGGGATATGGGAGCTCAGAGGGGCCCAGGATCCAGGTGCAGGGATCAGAAGGTGACAATGAAGACCCAGGCCTGGGGCAAGGGCAAGAACAGAGAGTACCACCAGCATTCCCAGGTGGCAAAAGGGCCTTGAAGCAGCATCTGATGTCAGCTCTGACTTGCCCAAAGGCCTGCCCCAGCCTTGGAGGGTATAAGAGAGGAAAGACCCAAGAATTTAAAAAGAACTTTTGCTGGGGCTTCCCAGCCAAGTCTGTTGCAGAGAAAGGAAGCAAGTGGCCTGTGCTCAACCCTACTAGGTGGTGGGAAAGGAATGCTTCACAGGCTCTGGTAGAATGTGTTTGCTTTCAGTTTCTTAGTAAAGTAGACTTGAAAAGTTCAACTTTGTCTCAAATGACCTATCTGGAAAACAGTCCAGTCCCCAGGTATATAGAAATGAGAGCAGCACAGTCCTTTCAGTCAGCCAGAGAGGCACTCAAGGATAAGCACAAGGGAGGGGGCCCCCCAAGCCCAATCTGGGTGCCAAAGTCTTCCCCAGGCCTAAAGTACTCAACTCCCAGCCACAGCCACCAAACCAATGCCCATGGGCATACCCACCTCTCTCCTTCCAGTTGTCAGGACCACCTCGATTCTTGGTTTCACTGATGTCCTTGTGAGAGACCAGGAAGAGGGCCACCTCCCCTTTCTCGTTCTTTATGGGTATCACATCCAGGAGACACCAGAATGGGAGCCCTGGGCACAAAGACAGACTCAGCCCACCTCCCATGCTTGGCTCTGCCCAAGGTGAAAGAGGTCCTGCTCCAGTGACATTCTAGGTAAGATATCTAGAATGGGTATCTGGGGGAGGGAGTAGCAGGCTGGTCCCTAGAGGAAAGGGTTCGATGGAGGGAGCAGTGAACAAGAGCAGATATGACTGTCAAGTCAAGACATGTCCTACTGAGACAGGGACACTTTTCTACTGGATATGGAAAATCCAAACTTGGAAATGAGTGGAGGCTGAAGCTAGTGTGAGAAGAGTAGTGAGGAGCCCAGGACAAGAGGTGAGGTAGAAAAAGGAGATAGAAGGGTAGATGGGTGCATGGAAAGACTGCAAGGAAAAGGAGAGGTAGCGGTGGGAGCAGGTTTCCAGCTGAAAGAGACTGGGTGAGCTGGCAAGGTGGTTCCTTACCGCTCTTCCGGTACAGAATCAATTCTGCCTTGAACTCCTTGTGCTCATCCAGGGCCTTGCGGATCTGCTGTCGGACGAGCTCACTGGTGTCTGGCCCATAGAGGAAGGAGCAGGCACAGCCCCGCTGCATGACCTCAGCCCGGGAGAAGCCCGTGAGGTCACAGAAGCCATCAGAGCAGTAGACCACAGGGAAGAGCCCTGCCACCTGGGCGTTGCCCAGCACAAAGTTACTATCTGCAAGAGAGCACCTTTCAGAGATGGCATTGGGTGAAGGGATGGGTATCAACCACCCCTGCTTTCCCAAAACTTTGCAACCAAAAGATGGGTTTCACAAACACCAGGACTCTGTGTGTGTGCCAGGTGGGAGCTATTTATGAATGGCACTCAGTGTGTCACCTGCATCAGTGCCCTGCAAGTGCCTGCTGCTAGCTGCATGTGTAAGAGCACATTTTAGAACCAGCACATGTGAATAGTACTATGTCCTCTGGGGTCTGTTCTGAGCAGCTTGGGGTAAGGGGTAGGGCTGAGGGTGTGCAAAGGACTGCATCACCTGCTCTAGGCTGAGGCTACTGCTACTTCTGCCAGGTTCACCCACCAGTCAGGTAACCAGGCTGGCTGGCTGGTTCCTCCTACTGGAACGGACCTGGAGTAGGAGGCAACCCAAGTCACTGTCAATCTTGCCCTCTGAGCTTCTGCCCTAGCTGCCTGACTTGGCTCAGGACTTAGTAAATGTGATCATGAACGGTGGTGCAAGAATGCTGGCTGAACACAAGAGCCTGAGCATGTAATTGGGGAGTGGGGGTACTGAATCAGCAGGCTTCCAGAGCCAAGCACCCTGACAAAGCAGATAAAGGAGCCAGTGATGGGTTCTCACACTTTATCAAGAACCAGAGGGCTGGAGATACAGCTCAGTGGCACAAGTATCTGCCTGGCAAGTGAGAGGTGGTGAGTTCAATACCCTGTACCAAAAAAAAAAAAAAAAAAGGAACTGGAGACTACAGAGCATGCTAGGCAGAGAGCACCCCACTGAGGGTGAGGATGAAAGGAGGAGGAAGAGAAGAAGGAGAAGGAAGAGGAGGTGGAGGAGGAGGGATCTGGCTTTCCTGTTTCCCTGTGCTCAGAGCCCTAGTAACTCAGGATCCAGAAGCTCAGGAGGCCTTTTCCAAATTTCCCCAGTCCTGGTAGGAGTCTCCGAGCCCATCTTCTTTGGGTCTGGACGTGCTTCCCAAGGTGGGTGGGTTTAGGCTGTTAGATGTACTTGGACACTGGTACTTTCCTGAGTTCTACCTACTGTGCTCTGCAAACCTCTAGATCTGTATTTTAAGCCTACCCTGGCTGACAGGGAGCAGACTCCCGGGCCTCACCGCACCCAGCATTCCTCCATTCTGAGGGTAGTCCTTGCAACAGAGTCAGATGCCAGGATATGGTGGGTCTGACTAACTAGGTCTAGGTTCGTGGCCCCAGGAACAGGCCCCACACCCAGGGACATCTTCTAGCCATGATGCTTTGCAGGTTGCTGTGTTGACCCTGAGCCCTTCGGAGAAACGGTGCCTGAAAGGAAAGGACAGTCCCAGCTTCTGAGGGGTGAAAGGTGAGAACCAATGGGTTCACCGACAAGTGTGGGCTCAGGACCAGCGGGGGCCCTGGCGGGGAGTTAGGGGGAAGGGCCTGACTCACGCGTGCCGTCGAAGCGTGTGGCGATGGTGTCCAGGAAGGTGTTCTGCGGCGCCAGGAGCCCCCGCATGGCCGGCATCTTAGGCGGCAGGGGCCGCCCGCCCCATCCCTCCGGGGCGCGGGGACTCAGCGCCGGGGGAGGGCGCCCAATTCGGCCGCCCCCCGCCGGGCCCCGCGCCCCCTAGCGCAGCCGTCGGGGGTCAATGCCCAGCGGGGGCTCGCGGGCCCTGCCGGCCGCTGGCGCGAGAGCGGGCGTCCGCGCCGTCGGGGCCCGGAGCATGGCGCGCGGCCCCTCGCGCCCTAGCCACCCACGAATCCCTGGCTTCAGGCTCCGAATCCGCGGCGCTCTCGGCACTTCTCCTCTGCCGAGGCAGCGGCGGCAGCTCCCGTTTCTGCTGCCGGGCGGCTCCCGCTCGGGCTCCGCTCGGCGCCGGGCCCCGCAGCTCCCTCCGTCTGTCGGGGAGACGCGGCAGCCTCCCTCCCTCCTCCCTCCCGCGCCGCCGCCTGCACCGGGGTAACCATGGAGACCGGGCACACCCTGTCAGGGCCGCCTCCTTAAAGGGACAGGCCTCCCGCCGAGGGATCCCCTCCCCTCGAGACCTCGGTGGGAGCAGGCGCAGTCAGGGGCTGTCGCTGACCCCATCCCCGCCTCGCGGGCCGCCCGGGCCGCCCCAGGCCGCTACCCGCCCCTCGGAGAACGACGGCACTGTGGGCTCGGGCTGACAGCCTTAGCTGCAGGGGCGAGGCGTCTTCTCTGCAGCTCAGGGGCTCTCCGCGAGCGGCCTGGCAGCCTACTTTCCCCCAGAGGGATAGGAGGAGGACTCGAGGCGGGGGTGTTTGTAGAAGACGCAAACCATTTTCCTCCGAAGAAAAATGTCATGGGAAAGGGCACCGGCGACCAGTCGGTGGTGAAAGTGGCCAGAGGTCGGAGACCCAGAGGGGTCCGACTGCACCTGGAAACTTAAAAGGAGATGGGAGGGGCTTTCGGAGCGCAGCCTCGGGCAGTCCCACCTTTCACGCCTCTGCTTGACCCCCGGGAAAATGGATGCAGCGGCTGCCACCAGGAGATGCAGCTGCAAGCAGGACCTGTGAGGAAACTGGAGGGTGGGTAGCCTAGGAGTAGGGTCCAGACGCTCTACGTGTGACCCCGGAGTGGAGAGGGCGTGTGGTGGAGCCCCAGGACCCTGGTGTCGTCCTCGGTTTCTGTAGTCTCAGTCACCTGTACCGCTTGCCGTGCGCGTCGGGAGTGCTAGAGGTCAGACGCAGGGAGAAACTTCCTAATCTTGCGCGCGCGGGCGGTGAGGAGGTTGCCACCCACTTCAGCCCCCGAGCGCTCGACTGCGCGCTGGACGGGAAGCTGCAGAGGGGGCTGCAGGAGCCGCGCCTCCCCCAAGAGTGGGAGCAGGGGCCGTCTCCTGTCCGTCTCCCGCGCAGTGCCCGCGGCCTCGCCTGCCAGCGCCGCTCCTCCTTCCTCCCACGATTTGCCAGAGAGCGAGGCTGCCGCCCGCGCCCAGAAAAGCCGCCGGGGCCAAAACAGTAATTTGTTCTTCAGCAAGAGAAACTGGAAGCTGAGCACCCGCCCCACTCCCGACACACCCACAGCCACCGGTGTCGGAAAGGAGTGTCCCCCGTTCCACCTACCCGTCTTCTGCGAGGAAAGCCAAAGCCCAGGGCACCTGTATTTAAATGAGCTGGTGCTTTGGGAAGAAAGGAAGCGCTACCCTCCCCCAGTCCTCTGAATGCTAGAATCCAGCGATCCGGCTCTTAGCAAAAGCGGTGAGCCCGAGAGATTCGCAGATCTGGTCCTACCCGCCGGCCGGGGGCTGTAAAGTCACCCTCCCCCGTCATCGCCACTCCTCCGCGGAACAGGTCAAGCACTCTGCCACGCAGTAGGGCGTTCTCTGAGTCAGCTCACTGGGACCTGGTGAGGCTGAAACCGCCCACCTGTTGGGGAACCAGGCTACCACGGTTTGAATGCTGCTCTGCCACTTGCTGTCCGGGTGATTTTTTTAAAAAGCAAGACATTAGCCTTTCTGTGCCTGTTTTATGGGGGTCATGTCAGAGGCTTTTGGGGATTAAATAAGAGAAAATATATAAAGAACCTAGAACAGTGGGAGACATGAAAAGATTATCTGAGTGTGACTCTCATAAAAGCCATGTGAATAGCCCGGGTTTTTCCATTTCACAAAGGAAAAACCAGAGGGAAAGAGGTGATGTTCAAGGTAACAAAAGTTGGCAAAGGTCAGGGCCAGGACTCCAACCCTGACACAGTCGCTGAACTCAGTGCAGAATCTGCTTCCCTCCAGCATTGTTGCAGGAAGCCCAGATAGGCTACCTGAGGCTGTGTGATGCAGAGCACTGGCTACCTGGGGTTGTGTGTCAGGCCCTTGTGGTCCCAGAGGCACCCCATAAGGTATTCAGATTTTCTGGCTCCAACTCCCCTGCCTGGTTTTGGGGACTAAACCAAACCAGACACTGGGCTAGGGTGTGCAGTGAGTAGGCAGAATGGCTGCAATGCCCCTAAGAGTTGCACTGGCTTCCATTTTTTGAACATTAACTGTGCCAAGCACTGTGCTAAGTGCTTTACTCAGATTATCTCATTAATGTTCATAGTAACTATGGGTAGTTACTACTATAACTGCCAAAACAAGGAAATCAGTTAAGTACTTTGTTCAAGATGCACTGCCTCTAGTAGCAGCTCCCGATATAATGCTTGTGTAGCTGTTTTTGTCTCCAATTCCAAATGATACACTGGTATTTACTAAACGTTAGCATTTTTATCCAGAATGAAGTTTGCTTGATCCTTAACCACCCCTCCCCCTAGCCCCTCAAAGACTGTGCATGTGTATACAGGATGAGATTGCAGCCACCTGGCCTTTCTCTGTAAGATGACCTGTTGAGCTGGAGCTCTTGGCCACTCTCCTCTCTTCACCTTGAACAGCCCCTCAGATTTTTCTGCTTAGGCCTGGCATTTGTGTTTATATCGTTTTTCTCAACTCTGTAATTAATTACTGACCTTCTTCCTCCCATCTCCAAAATATATGTTTACATGGAAGGCTAAAGACCTACTATTAGGAGACTTGAGGATGAGAGCTGGAGAGGGCACTAGGAGGTTAGGACCACCGCCATTCTTGTAATCGTTTCTATTCCCCTTCCTCCAATTCTGAACTCATCTGGGGCCATGGTAGGGAGTCATGGGGGAGGAGAAGGCTGAGAGGAAGCCAGTTCAGAGACAGCTCAAAGCCTTTATCAACAAGAAGAAACTCAGGAGGTTGCATTTTGGAGCTACCGTGGGCGGCCTGTGGGAGTATTATCTACAAAAAGGAACAAGGAGAGAGCAGGGAAGAACAGAGCAAGAAAGAAAAAAAAAAACCCACTCAAGACACAAAAGAGAAAAAACCTCCTCCCAACCACAAAGCGCAGGCGGAGTCAAGCACTGTGTGCTGTGAGTAGGAACAGGTGGCTGTCTAGGAACAGATCTCTGGAGCTCCTCCCCTCTTCCCACTCTCTTCACCCTCCTTTTTGGAGGTCCCTAGGCCTGCTCAGCATCTGGCTCCCTGCCAACATTGCTAGGCTGTTTTTTAGGTTGTATTGTGTTGGGGAAACCCTTGGGCTTTTAAAATCAGACATTCTGGGTCACACTGGGTAGAGTGAGGATACTATATCTTGATATGCATCAGTTCTTTCATTCGTGACATGAATTCTTAGTAACTGTTATTTCAAAGTCTTCTTGGACCTATGTGCTGGGACCAGGGAAATAAGCTCAGGATGCACTTATCCCCATCCAAACATTTGGGAATTCCTTGAGATCACCAGTCCTTGCCACCCCTTGGCTCTCATCCTTGAGCTAAAATGTAAGTGGACCACAGTAAACATTTACACAAGAGAATCCTGGAGGTCAGTTTTACTTACAGCCAGCCAGCCACTTTTTTTTTTTTTTTTTTTGAGACAGGGTCTCACTATGTAGTTCAGGCTGGCCTTGAACTCACCATGTACCCCAGACTGACCTCAAACTTTGCAGCAATCCTTCTGGCTCGGCTTCAGACTGACATAGTACTTATGGCTAGGAAGTAGAGAAACCAGATTTGACCAGGTTGATAGCAGTTTGTTCCTGTCCCATGCTGTAGGAGTGCTGTCCTGTCCTTTGGTGAAAAGTCCCTCAAAAGGGAAGAAACAGCATCCTCACTTAGATGGGTGGCCAGATAGTGCCCTGCAGTGAACCCACAACGAGCAACTTGGACATCACCTGCAGGGAGTCACTGCCTTTGACCACTGCACCTCAGTAAAGCACGAGCTTGCAAGGCACAGGCTCCCGACCTCCTACGAAATCTTATTCTCTCAATCTGTGTGTTCTAGCAGTACCATAAAACAGGTTTGTTTAAAATCAAGTTGTAGAGAAAGCTTAACTGGGATAATTTGGAGAGCCATAAAAGGAGACCTGTCTTTTTCTGGAGGAATCAGGAGTGGGTGGTTTTTGTTCTTGCTGTTTTGACGGCATGGAAGGGGCAGGTGGGCAGAACAGTCATGCTGGTGATGCTAAGTAAGTTTTCTCACCCAGAAACGGCTTCAGATAGGCTTCCCTCCTTGATCATGGTAGGTACAGCTCCCACATCACCTGTATGGAAAATAGTCTTTGGCTTTTCTCTGGGGAGCTGTGGCTCTAGCATCACTCCTACAGTTTGTGTCACAGTAATTCCTTACTGAGGTCAGCACCATCAGCACTCAGCCTGCCCTACCCATACAGCTCTGAAGCTGGGTGAGGCTCCCTGACAGGGCACAGACAAGAGAGCATGGGGCCACCATGCTAGAGAGAGGTGTACTTTAGGAGAAAAGCTACAGATGGAAGAGGGATTTCCTCTTTGACTGATAAGGTCTGTTAAGGATGGAGGCACAGGAAGCCTTCTTTGACGTGTTTTTTAACAGGACAGGAGAAGCAAAGAAGCAAAGGATAGGTATGTGAATATTCAGTTTGTCACAGGCTTAGAGACTTAAGTATTGTTCTGCAGCACCTCGCCAGATACTCCTAAAATGTTGCTCTCGTCTCCACTGCTCGGAATAGCTTCAAAGATGTGATGTTACTTGCCCAATGTCAGCTGTTCTCACAGAATTAAAATCTAAGTCCTGGGTCTTTCTACTCTACCATAAGCACCAGGTGCCAAGCAAAGATTCTGTGATTGAGGAAAAAACTAGAACCATTTGGCTTGGCCTTGGATCTCAGAGGACTTCAACTCCTAGGAAGTTATCCTACAGATGCACTCTCCCAAGGAGGAATGACAAATGACACGTGTTGTTCACTGCAGCAATATTTGTAATAGCAAAACAAAAACAAAAAAAACCTAAGAACCATCATTAGGGACTGATTTAATTATAACAAATTTATACAATGGAATACTACATAGGCACCTCAGTGTTGGAAAGAAAGAATGTATCTAAGTGGCCATAAGAAAGCTTAATTAATTGTATTATTAATTTAATTAATTGTTCTGGCCACCATCATTAAGGGACATCCTGAATTCACTGGTTTAAAATGATGATAAAAATCATTCTTTATAGTCAGGTCTGGTAGCAGGGCCTATGATCCCAACTCTGGGAGGCTAAGCAACTCAGTAAGACAGTCTTTTTTTTTTTTTTGTCTTTTTGAGACAGGCTCTCACTATACAGTTAAGGCTGGCCTTGAGCTCACTTTGTAGCCCAGGCTGGTCTCAAACTCACAATGATCCTCTTGCCTTAAGCTTCCCAAGTGCTGGGATTACAGGCATGAGCCACCATGCCCAGCTCAGTGAGACAGTCTTAAAAATTTTTTAAATTAAAAAATCAAAAAAAGGGCCAGGGATATAGCTCAGTGTGAAAGCCTGAGATTCATCTCAGCACCCCCACCCCCACCACCAAGTTCTTTGTATCAGTTAATGACCAATGAGTACTGTTTTGGACAAGAAATCCACTGCCATACAGATACAATCCTCACCAGGTGAGAGGAACTCTATAAATGAGACAAGATAAACCCTCATTGTGGTAAGTCTGATACCAGGGTTTCCAAGTACATATTGCTCTCCCAAACTTCTCCAAGAGTGTATAGGTTAGTTCTCAGATTGATGATCATGTATGCCAGATTTACTAGGTCATTCCTAATCTCAAACAACTTATTCTCTTCCCCCTGTACATACTCCATACTCACACAACTGTACCCTGGCTTGGGACCACCCTCTGGTATGGCACTAGTTTAGGCCCAGGACCCAGCCATTTGGCAGTACTTCCTCCATTATACTCAAGACTGTTCATACAACAACATCCCACTGTGTTACTTATCTGTGTATCTCAGCAGCCCATATATTTGGGAATGCCAGAGAGTGAACCCAGGGCTTCATGCATGCACTCTACTGCTGAGCTGTGCCTGCAACTCCTATGCCAGTTTATTTGGAACTGCTTTAGTTATCTGTCTCTCTTTAGCTTACAGCTCAGTGACTGTATAAAGTAACCCCTACCCAACACACACTGGTGCTAAGAATGTAAATCTGTGCAACTTCATCAACGATAAGGAGTACTTATATCAATAACCTCATAACCCAGCAATTCCACTCCTAGGAATTTAACCTACAAATATACTCTTACAAATGAGGAATGACTGTTCACTCAACCATATAGTAGCAAAAACCTGAAAACCATCATTAGGGACTGGTTAAACTAATTAGGACAAATTAATACAGTGCAACACTATGTAGCCACTGAGAAAATAGGTATCAACATGGAAGGAGGTACACATTCTTATATATACTTGTACTAGCAAAGAAAATCTCCAGAGGGTCCTACAAGGAAACTTAACAGTGGCTGCTCCATGGTGGGGGACAAGCAGTTGAGTGGTATAGGGGTTTACTTTTCACCATATCCTTTTAGAACTGTTTAGACTTTTAATGATTTGCACATACTTTAAAAACAAAAAGGTAAACAAGGACAATTTTAAAAAGCAAGTTATATGCGTAAGATAATCTATATAAGGAGAAAAAAACATGTATTTTTATGTTTGGGTTTTAAGAATTTCTGAAACTAGGGAACTTACCAGTGATTTCTTCTAGGGCGCAGGAAAAGGTTGGAAGGGACTTTTTACTTTCTTCCATGTTTGTTTTTTTTTCTTTTTGCGATACTGGGTATTGAACATAAAGCCTATCACTGAGCCATACCCCTAGTCTGTATTTTTAAAAAAATTCTGTATTAAGGTTTTAAAATGGCTATAATTTAGGGACCCAGAAAATATTTGTTCATAATAAAGTCAGGCATTTTTCCCTTAGCGCTGGGGATTGAACCTAGAGCCTTGTACATGAGCACTTTACCACTGAGCTATAAACTCTACCCCACTATGCTAATTTAAATTTTACCTATCAGGGTGCATATAACTGACATAGCTAAACAACTTCTAAGTTCCACTCCTATCTCTAGGCAAGACATCTATAAAGTGAAATGGAAAAGCTAAAGAAAAATGAGAATCTTTGAGGATCAGAGCTAACTTCTCAGGACATGGAACTTTCCCTCTCCTAGGAAGCTCAGAGATTTTGGGGGCTGCACAAATCAAACTTACAACAAACCTGTCTTCTCTTCATTGAAGAAAAGTAAAGTGTGAAGGCAGGCATAATAGTCCATACCTGTCCCAGGTACTGTACTTGGAAGGCTGAAGCAGGAGGGTCACACATTTGAGCTTAGCCTAAGAAACTTAGCAAGACCCTTTCTTAAAAAGGGGTGGAGAGTGAGAGTAGGAGCAAGAGCGAGAGCGAGAGCGAGTGAGCAGGCAAGAGAGAGCATCACCTCCAATAGTTGCAGAGGTAGCTCAGTAGCAAAGTATCTGCTTGACGTTCAGTCCCATAGGGTATAAGAAAAAAAATCAAGTGACATGAGAACCTAAATGTATTCATCTGGACACAATTTAAAAAAAAATAAGCCTTGAGCAGGACATGAGTGACATGCACCTGTAGTTCCAACATGGAGGAGGATCACTAGGTTTGAGGCCAGATAGGGTTCCATAGTGCATTCAAGGCCACCCTGGACTACACAGTGAGACCCTACCTCAAACCAAATCAAATCAAACCAAACCAAACCACACCACAACAAGAAACTTAGTGTTGAGGACTGCAAAAAGGAAAAAAATTTAAAAACCTATATATTTGTGTAGATGACATTTATGCTTTGAAAAAAGGTCTAGAAGGTTGCATGCTAAATTACTGAGTCATTACTCCTGAGGAATGGAATAGGAAGATGGAAAATTTCCTTTTACATTTTTGTATTACTTGGTATTTTAAACACTAATTTTGTAATTCAAAACAAAATAGTGAAAAAAACCCACATAATTTTCAGTTTTTACAGTTATAAAAAACTTGAGATATTTTTTACAAGAGTTTAATTTCAGCTTCCAAGGCAGTTTTGATACATATGTGACTTCTCATTTGGCTGGGTGGTTAAATACAGTCTTGCCTCATACAGGGATAGATTTCATAATCCTTCAAGGTCACTTCAATCTCTGGATTTCCTATAAAGTGCAGGTAAGCAAGTACTAGGAAAGCAAAGTTCTTTCCTGACACCTGTGCAAGCTGATGGTGTTGGACAAATTCCCCAAAATGAGGCAAATGGCTCCTCAGGAAATGGCTTTCCCAATATTCCTTGATTACTGGTTTCTTTACCAAAAGAAAGGATAAACAGTCTCTCTCTCTCTCTCTCTCTCTCTCTCTCTCTCTCTCTCTCTCTCTCTGTCCCTCCCTCCCTCCCTCCCTCCCTCCCTCCCTCTCTCTGTTCATTGAAGCAGATCCATGGCATCTCAGCTTCAGCCAAACAGCCAGGGGAAGCCCTGAGGCAGCTAAGTTCTGTACCGCTGCCACTTACAGTCTGGGCTGGGGGAACACATGCTGGAGGAAGGAAAGCACTGCTGCTATTAAATCGTAGAAGCTGGGGGCAGATTGGGGTGGAAGGGTCTGGCACCAGTGCCACCTGCTACGTTCTGGAGCTCAATTATACTGTTACATTCACTACTACTGTCAAGGGGCAGGGAAGAGGGGTGCCAATATAACCTTTGATTGCCTGGGGGAATGGTTGGTAGCTGTGGTTTTTCTAAACTGGTAAGTTCCCCTTTGCAAAGTCACCATTCTCTATCCTACAGATCCCTTCCCACAATGAACAGCTGTATTTGCTCGTGCTAGTTTTCGAATTTTAATTTGGTTCTGAAGCTAAGCAGCAGTGGACAAATGACTCGGGAATCAGACACCCTCATTTAAGCACAGAACAAGCTGTCTGAGTGACTTCTACCCCATGAGGCCCAAAGAAAAACGGATAATGAAGTCACTTGCTGCTGTGAAGCAAATTGTAGGAACATTTATACAGTTATTTTTATTTATTCATTTTAGAAGATTGACTGCAGCAATTTTTGATGGGTAACAGATTAACACTAATTATATTGCTATAAGTTTGGTTCAGAATGAGGACAGGATTCAGGAAAGGGGGCAAACAACAACAAAAAATCTCCAAACACTAAAACAAAGAAATATGTTTTTACAACTTTTAAAAAACTTTAATTGAATATTAACTTTCTATAGACTTCCTTAGAGAGGTTTGCAGCCTAAGGTTGGTCTAAGGTAACAGGAAACAAGGCTTTGGACATTTTGAAGAAACTACAGGTTAGGTTATTATGTTAAGCAGGGAACTGAAACCCTGATTCAAGTGTCAAATCTCAGGCACATTCTGGGACAGAGGCAGATTATCCAGTGTTTCCTTGTGTTCTCTTTTTCACCAACTAACATTTCTCTTTTACAATTCCCTGCTGGTCAAACTCTTGTTCAGAGGGGACCTGGCAGGCATCCATACTGCAAAGGTGACAGGTTTATCTCTGACCCACTCCTCCTGAGACAGCCCTGATAGTGAGGGCTTGTTGTGTAAGGCCTCTTTGGGCAGATGGAAGACCTGGTGCAATGGTGCTTACCCTTGGGTGATTTCTGGTAGGAAAAACCAATCTGAATCAGCATATCATTGGGAAAAGTCAAGGAAAAAAACACCTTCCCCTCCAAAAATGATAAAGAAGAAATAAGGAGAGAAGAAACCAAAAATATTTAGAATGGGACAAAAAATGATATGCATAAACTTTTTTGTTATTAAACCTAACTACGTATTTCCTAAGTCCAGTTATCATGTTGAACTGTGTGGGGCAGACAAGTATTGGAATTTCAAGAGTTCACAGATTTGGGCTGAGAGGTCCGGGGTTTGCGCTGTGGGAGCCCCTTTCTGAATGAAGGTTTAGATGGGCTAGGCTCCACAGTGGCTCCAGTTCCATTGGTCCCTGCAGAATGAGCCTGGCCCTGTTCACTAGTGTTTCCTGGTGTCTGGGATGGAGCACTCTGATATCTGGAACCAGATGAATACCATGAGCTATTTCTATAATGACCCACACTATCATGTCGTCCTTGATTCGTAGGATCACTGGACTTCTGCCCTTGTGGCCTGTAGCCTTGTCCTCGTCTGCTCCCCGGCAATACCTATGGATAAAAGAATACACTGTTCAAGATACTATGGCATTCTGGTCTCAGTTTAGTTTATGGAGTATTCTGAAAGGATAATCCCAGTATCTCACATCTGGAACTCAGAATTTTGTCAGCCAATATGACCTAGCCACTATATCACACTTAATGTATTTTCCACTTATCTTTCCCTGCCTTCACTCCTAGGTTCTTCTCCAGTAAGGAGGAGTTTACTTCTTTTTAGACAGAAGCAGGAAGAAAGCTAATATGGAAGATAAAAAATGTTTTGGGTTGTTACAAGCTCTTAATTGGACATAAATCTTGAATGTCTGAACTCTGTAGATCACAAGGCATTTGTAAAGATAACTGAATATTTGAAATAACAAAATAAGCATCATTATGGTCTGCTTTGGTATATAGCATGAACCAGAGGTTAAACCATGCTTCTGTGACATTTATTACACTTACATATTACAATCCAAAAAGTATATGGCTTATGGGATTTATTTTTTGTTCTCTAATTCCAGTGCCAAACCTGTCCTGAAGAATTAGTGACAGCACTGACTTGAGTGTTATTTTTTCCAAAACAAGGAAAAGAAATTATAGGTTATTCTCTTGCTAGTTTGCTCTCTCCCCCAAGGTTCACCTCCTCCTCTTCTCCCGACATATTCACACTGAGCTTCTAGGGAATTACACTATCAGATGCATGCTAGTAAACTGGCCACTCCCAGTGTTTGTCTACCTTGAGAAGCGTGCATGACTCCCAGTGTGACTAATTACCAAGCAATATTACCTACAAAAGTGAGGATTAGTGTCAATATAAAAAAAAAATCAGCAATTCTTGGCTACAAGAAGTCTAAATTGTCTAGTACTTTGGATAATCATATCAAATGCTTTCTCAGGAACTACTTGGGGCTGGAGATTGCAAAATAGGTATGGAATAGGGATACAGAGAGGAAGGTAATCTCACTGTAGTGGCACACACCTGTAATACTAGCATTTGGAAGGCTGATGCAGAAGGACTGCCATGAGTTTGAGACCAGCTTGGGTTACACAGTGAGTTCAGTCTAGCCTGAACTACAGAGACCCTGTCTCAAAAAACAAAAAAAAATTTTTTTTAAAATTAAAAAAATTAAAATTAAAAAAATAAAAAATAAAAAAGAGAAAGGAAGGTAATACTGAGCTATTATAATACTTTCTGCTGGCTGATTTGGTATCAGATCCCAGGACTATATGGGTGCTTTTGATCCTCTTAGGCACATTACTGTTCTGTTATGAACAGTAATGATTATGCAACAACAAAAGACCATATATAAAACAATATCAGAGCTTTAGTATGCAGAGGTTGCTAGAATTCTAATATGAAAAATGTTCTTCTTGTTCATTAATTTTCCAGATACCCTGTCTTCTTAAAGGAGTTTCATTCTCCATGAAACATGAATCACTTAAAATAAATATATAACAGCATGTTATTCAAAACTAGCTGTAAATGTATATGTACTAAAATATATATGCATTTTACATTTAGTACATTTACATTTAGTTACATTTAGTACACATACATTCACATTTTAGTACTTAAACTTTGACAATTAGGTGTCCCTTCAGTCTCACATGTTCAGTGTGGAAGCTAAATTACCTCCCGATGAGGCTGGCAGGGCCGGCTGCTGGAGTTTGCTGTGGCTGGAGGAGCTTCTCCTGATGCAGAATTTCTCTTGTTAGCACCTGTAAGGCTGGGAGTAGAGGCACAGGTGGAAGAGGAAGTAGCAGAGGCATCGCTTGGGCCACTCAAGGACACAGAAATAATTGAGCTACAATGGGATCTGGTCGAATAGCTGTTTTTTGGGTGAGACACTGAAACAGAAATATAAGGAATATGTGGTCATATGATGGAAAAACAGTGGATAAAGTTTTTCCTATTTCTCCATTTTATAATGAGCAATTTAAGATAAAGAACTGTTTACTTGAATAGTTATAAAGAAAAACCTATAAAATGGGAAGGAAAATCTCCCTTCTGCCTCCTTCCTCTGCTGTCTCCAAACTCCCACTTCTTTATAAAGGAATTCTTAGAGACAGGAGGACAATTTAAAATCAAGTTACTCATCACCCCCTCCTCCACCACCACTGACTAATGACTTCTTGGCATTTCCTACTACAGTACCTAAACTCCTGGCTATAGCTCCAGCAGCTAAATAAGCCCGGGAACAATAGTACAGGCCATATGTTCAGCTTCCTATGCAAAGAACATTCTAAAGTACAGACTTTGCAAAGAAAGAAAAAGATAAACAAATCAAATCTTTGCTAAATCCTTTTTTAAAAGTTTGAACAATACAAGGTAAAAATAATCAAGATCAGTTTAATATGAATAAACTAGTCTTTATAACAAATGTGTATCTTGCCAAATTTCTGCAAGAATAACCCCAAAACCAAAATATCAATGTACTGTGTCTAGATGTCTCCCCAAAGCCTCAGGCACTTTTAGACGAGGCTTTTTCTGAGGTAACTGAATCTACAGTTTGTGACTGATTTGGAGTGCAACGCTGGGATTAAGGGTACTAGGATTAAGGATGGGTGATTGTTGGATCAGCCCACTGATTGGACTGGCACCACCCTAATCCCAGCAGTCTGGATAAGATAAAAGGTGCAGAAAAAGGCTTGTCTCCTCCTTTTTTTGCTCTTGCTGATTTTTTCTGTCTTTTACCACCGTGAACTATTGCCTCTCTGCCTTGGAGCTAGCCAATATAGACTGAAACCTCTACAAACTGTGAGCTAAATAAACCCTTCCCCTTTTTACTTTGAGTGCCAGGTATTTTGTCTTAGCAACAAGGATATATATATATATAATTTTTAATCACTACTGGGGATCAAACTCACGACCACGTGCTTGCAAGGCAGGCACTTATGCCACTGAGCTAAATCCCCAGCCCCCCAAAATACTAATATTTTCAATTCAAAATGTTGTCAGAATTTAATGGTTTAAAACTACTCACCTGATTTTTTTTTTTTTGGCTTCAAACCTGGAATAACGATGAGTTAACAATCAGGTTCTTAAGGCTAACGTTTCACTTACAGTTTTGTTTTTCTTTAGTAGTTTTTTTTTTTTTTTTAAATTTTCTGTCTTTTTGAGACAGGGTCTCACTATGTAGTTCAGGCTGGCCTTGAGCTTGCAACAGTCCTCCTGCCTCAGTCTCCCCAAGTGCTGGGATTACAGGCATGCGCCACCATGCCAGGCTCTTCAGTGTGGTTTTCTAATGCAGAGCCTCACACATGTAGGCTTATGCTCTGAACTACATAGTCCCTGCCCCAAAGTCTCACTTATTATATGAGACAAAACAGTGCAGCCGAGTTCAAAGCCTGGCTGACACAAATTCTCACTCTGAGGTACTTTACCCTTTCCCATCTTTACTGCTGTTATTTAAGGACCCACTAGCCAGGTATGGTGGTGTACATCTATAATACTCTAGCACTCTAGTAGGCTGAAGCTGGAAGATTCCAAATTTAAGGCCAGCCTGAGCAATTTAGCAAGACTCTTTCTCAAAATAAAAAATTTAAAAAGGGCTGAGGATATAGTTTACTGTGAAGGCCTGGGGTTCAATCATCAGTACCACAAAAGACACACACATGGGCAAAGACACAGACACACAAATGTACATGAACGTACACAAAAGGACTATTATGTGCCAGGTAGGGCAAGTACTGCTATCTCTTGTTATCTCCATTTAAAGAAGAGTAAAACGAAGTTCTAAGATATCAATGTCCAGGAAAGGATTCAAACTTGGTCTAATTCCAGAGTCCCATGTTCTTTATGGTGTAGACCTCTTAACTCAGTAGAAAATAGTAGAAAAAGAGAATTTTATAACACAGGGAGCTGGTAAGTTTCCTGGAGTTCAAAATACATTCAAAGTTACTTTCCATAAAAACAAGAAGACAAGAGTCACTGAGGAGCTCAGTGGTGAGGCCAGCACATCAGTCACTCACTAACAGTGGACAGCTGTATGGCCCAGATTCTCTCACCATCTCACCTTGTCCAAATGAATCAATGCTCTTCTTTAGAGTCTCCACATCACAAGTGAACCGGGCTACTCGTCCCAGATCCTCATCATATTTACGTTCGCTAACAAAGTGCTGGAGAAAGGGCAAATAAATGCCTGCAGATTAGAAAAACACTGTATAGGGAAACTATAACTTACTATATACAGGTGAAGTAGTGTTTTGTTTGTTTTTTGTGAACAACTTCGAACTCACTATGTAGTCCAAGCTGGCCTTGAACTCATGGCAGTCCTCCTACCTCAGCATCCTGAGTGCTGGGAGCATACACTACTACGCCTGGCCTAGAAACAGCATTATTTTCCATTTTCTTCTTTCAACTGCTTCAAAGTTTACTAAGTGACTGTCACATTACCAATGCTGGGTGATCAAACAAATTCACTCATTTTCTCAAGGGCCCAAAGATAAATTTGAAAATATTATGGAATGCTACATGATGGTCAAAGCCCAGTAGGTATAATTAGAAACTGTAAGAAAGGAAAGAGGAGAGAAAATTTATAGTAGCAAACCAGCCTCCCACTATTGGCTATTCTCCATATTGTTGCATTTATACAGAAGCAGAGGCGGCAAAGATGTTCATAAGCTATGACAATGATCCTATTTAGATAACTGGTTTGGTACTCTTCAATAGGAACTTCTTTAGAAAATACATTTCATCTCTTTATAAAGTAGAACTTCATAGTCTTTAAAAATAGAAACAATTTATTTAGATGGAAAATCATTCATGTGAAAAGTCAACTTGCAAACAAGCATTTATGCTGCAAGTGATTTAATCCTTTTGAGTAGATTGAGCTGAGAAGTAATCAAACTATACTACAGAAATAGTGGAACCAGCCAGCACTTGGGAGGCTGAGGCAGGTGGATTGCTCCAAGTATGACGCCAGCCTGGGCTAAAGTAAGCCTGAACTGCATAGTGAGACAGAGACAGAGACAGAGACAGAGACAGAGACAGAGAGAGAGAGAGAGAGAGAGAAGGAAAAAGAAAGAAAGAAATTGTGGAACTAGAAACATAAGAAATAAAGTGCTTCTAGAGATCTATTTCAATAAAAAATGCCTAAGGTAGCTTGGAATCATTTTTTTCAGCTGAAACATAAAATAGTTAAGGGCCTAGATATAATTTGGAAGAACTGAAATCCTAAGCACAGTCCTCTTAACTGGGGGTGGTATACTCCCACACTGAATGCATCAGAATCCTTGGGATGCATCCAGAAGTGCTGACAAGGAAAGGAGAGAGAAAAATTATCTCTGGGCCTTGAAGTTCTAAAACTTCTGATGTACTGTGGCTAGGAAAGCATGAGAACCTCTTATAACAGAGCCTTCAGACACGTAATATCAGTCTGAGATTAATTCTGAAACAAATTCTAGGGTTTGCTGAGCCAAAGACATAAAAGAAGTGACGGAAATAAAATGATCTGGAAATAAGACATTTAAATTGCACAGCACCCACTTTAGTACCTGAAAACATGCAGAAAAACAGAGCCTTAGTCAGCCTGCAGAAATATTTCTAGCAGCTTTTCAGCCACATGGAAAGAGGAACGGATGAAACCTATGAGAGCCAGAATTCTTATCTCGTTCCAAAGAGGTTTCTGGTTTCTCCCAGATAATCAAATGAGATTGACTGGTATCAATAAGAGGAAGACATTCTATAAAATTTTGTAATAATATTTTAATTAAACAGGAAGTGGTAATTTAAAATTAACGTTATTTAGGGCTAGGTGTGGTGGCACATGCCTGTAATCCCAAGCACTCAGGAGGCTGTGTAGGAGTACTGCTGTGAGTTTGAGGTCAGCCTTAAGCTATTTCCAAAAAAAAAAAAAAAAAGGTGTATGTGTGTGTGTACTTATGCAGTGTTGTTTTGAGAATTTCATCCCAGGGGCCAGGGATTTAGCTCAGTGGCCTAAACGGCTGCCTGGAAAGCACAAGGTCTTGAGATCAATCCCTGGTACAAAAAAAAAAAAAAGAGAGAGAGAGACAGAGAGAGAATATTTCACCCTGAAAGATTTTAAGTGGAAGGAGAGGACAGTAACACTCTACAGATTTGTGTTGAACACTGGCTCAGAGTGACAAGAACCCCTGAATTGTCCTAGATGATATTTCACCTATGTTTATTTTACAAAAGCTGTTTTAAGTCTTTGTAGCAATATTCCTATCAAATCTGGCAACAAAGCATATGTGCTCAGAAAGATCAGAGGCTAAGGACTCAGGAGTACAAAAGGGCAACTTCCCTTACTACAGCTCACTGCTCATGAGCAATTACACCTTCAGTGTCTGTAACTATCTATGAAAACCCCAATATCTCTTGGGTTTATGTGTTTAGTCTCTGAGACATTATTGTTTACATAAGAACTTAAAAGGTATAAAAGTAAGCTGGGTATGGTGTGTACTCCTATAATCTCTTCTGAAAGGCTGAGGTAGGAGGATCACAAATTTCAGTGAAGCCTGGACAACTTAATGACTTTGAGACCATGTCTCAAAACAAAAACATTTAAAAAAGGGATGGAGCTGTAGACAGTGTGAAAAATCTGGGTTCAATCTCTAGTACTACAATGAATAAATTTAAATAAATAAATGGTATGAATCCTAAATCCCAGTAATCTTTCTAGATTATAATATAAATGATATCTCAAATTGTTAATTTTCTTATAAAATCAAATTTGTGGGCTGGGGATGTAGCTCAGGAGTAGCATGCTTGCCTAGCCTATGTAAGACCTTGGGTTCATTCCCTAACATCCAGAAAAAAAAAAATCAGAACTGACCAACAATTATCATGTATGGAATGTCTGCTATGTGTCAAGCACTCTGCTAGGAACTGGGGATTCAGTAGGTCCTGCCGCTGTGAAATTATTAGTTTAGCAGAGAACACAGGTTAATCAATGAATGGAAGGTTCTAACCACTACGGAAGCCCAGCACAAGGAAGCCAAGAACAGTGAGTATCTAGTTCCAAAAGGGTTTCTGGTTTCTCCCAGATAATCAAATGAGATTGATTATCTGGGAGAAACATGTTCCCTGATGTGCAACTCAGCTATGGCCATGGTAGACAACAGGAAAGAAAAAGATATCCTGTAGGTAACAAAATCAGAAGTAGGAGGGACACAATGAGATTTGATTATCTGGGAGAGTCAAGAGTGCTCAGAGGGAGAAAGGAATGTTTGGGACTGAAAGTGGCTACCATGGACTATAACAGGGGGAATAGGAAGTGTCTGTGGCACAAGGCCCAACTGGTGCAGCTGGAGCCCAGAGGGCAAAGGGAGTCTGGTCTGAAACAAGGATGATGGCAGAGCCAGCCCAGGAAGAGCCCTGCAGTCTATGTTAAGAATTTAGTGCATGCTTGTCCTTGTTATCCAACACTTGGGAGGCTGAGGCAGGAGGATCACTGCAAGTTGAAGGCCAGCCTGGGCACACAGGGAGTTCAAAGCCATTTTTAACTATACAGTGGGATGCTAATCTCAACCCCCACCCCAGGTAACAAAAGAATTATAGTAAAACACTGCAATTATCCTAAAAACACTAGAAAGTTTGAAACAGGTTACTATAATGTGAGGAACAGACAGATAGGGTAGAGCAGTGATAAAGTAGATGGAGAGAATCAGGTAAAATCTAAGATGGATTGTGAAGGTAGTAGTAGAGATGAAGAGAAAAGGTCAGAATTGAAATGTAGTAGGAGGTCAAATGGACAGGGTCTGCTGATAGATTTAATGTGGGAAATGGAGAAGCTTCCTAAGGTTTTCAGCTTAGGCAATTGGGTAGATGACAGTACCATTTATATAAAGGAAGGGAACCTGGGAGACAGCCAGGTTTAGAAGGGAAAGATCATGAGTTCGATATATTACATATGGCCATGAATTATGGAGATTTGCTACTTTAGTCCTTTAGGGTAAGAAGAAAAGGCAGACAGAAGGAAGTTTCACCTTGATATCAGCTCTGAGCTCAACCAATTGCTCCTCTGACATTCGCACAGCCACATCTGTCATCTTCTTTAGAAGCTCGGCTTTCTTTTGTCGGCTGAGTAAAATTTCCACTGTAGAGGAAAAGGGAATATGCATCTTACATATCTGCTAAACAGGGTAAAGAAAAAGTAGAAGCCTAAGCCCTACAGTCTGTGTTTGGATAGCCAAGAGCTTAGCTGTTCACCCACCCAGAAAATGAAAGTACCAAAGGCCCAGGGTCCACCTGCTGGAGGGTCTCTGAAAGCAGTTAAGGGGTAAATATTTTTTACGAATCACAAAGACTCATAAATCATGTCACTTTTCTTTCTCCTCAGTCAAAAATATTTAATCAGAGACCATATAAATTAAGACAGACATATGTGCAGCACATGGTAAAAATTAATCTAGAATAAATGGGTATAAAATGGAAGTAAGTGTCCCTCCTACTTCTGATTTTGTGACCACATCCAAGAGTGAACTGTTGTTAACAAATTTTTACGCATACTTTCAAATACTTTCTATATTGATTGGCCAGCCTTAAGTTGCTAGGATAAAATGTCTGACATACACAGGAGGAAGGGCATATTTTGGCTCAATTTCAGAGTTTTCAATTCATAGGCAGTCTGTGAAGGTATTAGGTCGTAGAACTACAGTGGTGGCACAATGTGTGCATCATATTACAGCACCTTCCAAAGGATGATGTTCCCTTTGTCATCTCATTTGCGTTGCCGAGACCAAAAAACCAGTTTCTTTTCTTTTTGGTGACAGATTCTCACTATGTAGGCCAGGCTGGCCTTGAACTCACAACAATCCTCCTGCCTCAGCCTACTGAGTGCTGGTATTACAGGCATGCACCCCTGCACTTGGTCTTCCTTTACTGTAGTTATTTTTACTTCGATCTTGACGTTTATTCCTTATTCATACGTCTGGATCATCTTGATTCAGTGAACTACTATGTGGACACAGTACAGCTATTTACCACATTCCCTAATGGTGGATTATAGTGTGTGTGTGTGTGTGTGTGTGTGTGTGTGTGTTTCACTTTACATCCCAGGCTGGCCTCCACACATCCCAGGCTGGCCTCCAATTCCTAGTCTCAAGTGATTTTTCCATCTCAGTCTGTCTAGCATTGGAACTACATGAATGTACCACCACTCCTGACATGTTACACCCTTTAAAAAAAGGACCTTCTCTAGCATGTTCCCTGATGTGCAACTCAGCTATGGCCATGGTAGACAACAGGAAAGAAAAAGATATCCTGTAGGTAATCAACAAAAGAAATACTCCTAGGAAACAGAACTGGGGCTGTCAGATAAATTACCCAAAGAAACTTCATCATCAGGTCAGAGACTCAGATATTCTTGTTCAGTAAGACTTAATCACTTCTTTTCCAAGTGAGAATTTCTACTTAGAATTATTTTCTTCTTTCTCTACCTGGAGGTAGGGGCATTTAGTCACAACATTTACTCATGACAAGCCATGTCTAAACCCATGAAATATCTGAAATTACTCAGAACACATGGCCTTTCAGCCAAATGTACTAACCAGACGAGAATTTCCAGATGCTGCCATTTAGAATGAGGTGAATATACTCTCATTTTGGAAAAAAGAGGGAACTGAAAGGGAGGACTTATTAGTTAACTGAATATTCAGTCTCCTTTTCTTCCTATCAGAAGTGCAATGTTGCTGAGTAACATTGCTTAGTAAAAATTTGCTTAGTAAAAATCCACATTTCCTATAGATAGGTCATGTGTTCAACCACTGGGATATAAACAACTCACAGGGCAGGGAGTTACAGAAAACTCTTTCAAGGACTATTACTTAGCAAGCATGTAACATTTTGAATTTCTTTGACTGAAGCCTTCAGAGTTAGCTTTTCACCAGAAGCACATTAAGAATGGCTGAGTACAACACAACCACACAACCTGGATCCCTAATGTCATCTTAGAGATGTCTTACCAAGCCCTGGATCTTTTCACTCTTCATCTCTGGACTTTTCACTTCATGAGAGAAAAGTAAACACTGATGTAGGCCCTTCCATTGCATGTACTCAAATTCATCCTCAAACTGATACAGACAGAAGCCTATATACTACTTAGAAATCAAGACAAATTTATGTTGAAAAAAACCCCATAATTTTCAGAGCTAAATCAGGCATTAAAAAGCTGAGTGTCTTCAGCAAGTTTACTTTGACTGCTACATATATACCACCTATGGGTTGCCCATACCTATGCTAGGTTAACTAATCAGGGCACACTTTGCCAGTAAGTTAGGGACATGGCTACCACCAACACTCAACATGTACAGCTACCAGATATTGGTCTAGTTCCCAAGATAAAACCTATTTGCTATTTGGATCAACTTCAGTTTTTCTTAGGTTCAGGATCCAGAGATTTTATGACAAAATTAAGAAAATGTGTTGAATAGATTTCTGCAAATTATCAGATAATTCAGAGGACCTAATTATATGATACTGGAAAAGTCAAATTCTTACGAAAGGGTAAGTATCTCTGAAGCCAGGTGTGGCGATTCATGCCTGTAATCCCAACTCTTGGGAGGCTGAGGCAGGAAGATCACTGAGTTTATGACCAGACTGGGCTACAAAGTGAGTTCAGCCTGTACTACATAGTGAGACCCTGTCTCAAAGAGGAAGAGGAAGAGGAAGAGGAAGAGGAAGAGGAAGAGGAAGAGAAGAAAGAAAGAAAGAAAGAAAGAAAGAAAGAAAGAAAGAAAAGAAAGAAGTAGCAAAAGGGAAGAAGGGGAAGAGGAAGAGGAGGAAGAAGAGGAAAAGAGGAAGAGAAGAGGAGGAGGGGAGAGAGGGAGGAAGCTAGAAGAGGAAGAGAAGAAAGAAAACAAATAACTTCATTTACGACATTTAAAAAGTTTCTTCTTTCAGATTAGATTTCACTAGATTCGCCTACAATTGAATATTTTCCTGTCATTACCTTCCTACTACATTCCTGTCATTACCTAACTCAGAATTTTGTTTTTGGTTTGTAGAAGTCTTCAGTCAGTGGCTGTAATCAATGAGTAAGGAAAAAGGCAGTGAATTTGGGACATAAATGATTAGCTCAACCTAGCCTCCCTTCCCTTCCCCTCTTCCCTTTCTTTCTTTTTCTTTCTTTTCAAGACAGGGTCTCACCTGGTAGCCCAGGCTGGCCTTGAACTCTGCAGCAATTCTCTTGTCTCAGCTTCCTGAGTGCTAGGATTACAGGTATGTGCCACCATGCCCAGCTTCTAGCCTATACTTTCTATTCTTACCAATTTAAAGGTCGGTTACAAAAACCCCTATCTACCTCAAAGGGTTGATATAAAGATCACATATTAATGTCTGGGAAAAAAACTGAACCATGAAGTACTATGAATATGAAAATTATTTAACCAAATGCTAATTTGTAAAGAAGAAGCACCTTCATAGTACTAGCAAAGGAGTTTACATCGTATCACTAAAGATCAGTACTTTCAGGGGGAAAAGGGCATAAAGATACAAACTGATGAAGTATAAAATTCTGTAGCTTTCAATTTGATAAAATAAGACTGGCAAAGTGTTGACAACTGGTTGAACCCACTGGAGGCTCATATCAGCCTATTTGAAATATGCTTGGAATTTTCTATAAAAGATCAATTTTAAAAACCACTACCTCAAAAATAAGGATGATACCTTACTAGTTTTAGTTTGACGTTTCATTTTCAAAATATAGCTGAAACTATCAAATTTAGAAATTTCAAGATACACTGCTCAATGTAAATGTAATCTCACCTCTGAGAAACAGTAGATAGCATCTCTGCAACATTCTTAACATGAAACTTAAATTACGTGCCACACTGCCTCTGCCTTTTTTTTCCTTTCCTTTCCTTTCCTTTTCTCTTTTCTTTTCTTTTCTTTTCTTTTCTTTCCTTGGTACTGGACATCAAACGCATGACCTTGTGCTTGCCAGGCAGGTACTTGTGTCACTGAGCTAAATTCCAAGCACCTCAGCACTTTGAAGCTATTTTCCTGGCCATGACCACAGGCACAAATGACTGAATTGAGGCATCACCTCAACCTAGCCTATTTCTATTATTTCTATTCTTAGCAACTTAAGGATAAGTTAAAAGAAATAACCTGGGGCCGGGAATTTAGCTCAGCAGCATAAGTGCCTGCCTAGCAAGCACGAGGTCATGAGTTTGATCCCCAGTACCAAAAAAAAAAAAAAAAAAGAAATAATCTTCCTAACTCTAAATCTAGCATTCAATATATAAAAATAAAATTTGCAACTGAAAAACCACAAATCAATGCCACTGTTCAAGTTGCAGCTGGTATTTTTTCTTTTTATTCAGCTGCATACCTTTAACCTAACAACGAACAGAAATGATAAATATCAGCTATCTGGTTATTCTGTACAAAATCCCACACATCACCCAAGTTAGATTCCAGTCTTCCAGAATCTATTTTAAAAGTTTTTAAGGCTCTTTAGTCACGATACCCTGAATTCTCAATTCACTGCCTTTTCTTCTTACTCACTGACACAGACAATGAGTAAAGACTGAGTAAAAACAGAAAAAGAAAATTCTGAGTTAACCAATGACAAGAATGGATATATTCAATTGTAGGCAACCTAATGAAATCTCACCTGATTATACTAAAGTTATTTTTTTAATTGCTGTTGTTTTGTTTTTGTTATCCAGATAGATAAAAAAGTCCCAGTAGAACTGTTTAACCAATGGAGGGAAAAACAGAATAAAATGAGATCGTGCCAGGCCTGGCAGTGCATAGCTGAATCCAGTTATTTGGGAGATTGAGGCAGGAGGATCACAAGTTTGAGGTTAGCCTGATTTAACTTAGTGAGACTTCTCAAATAAAATAAAAAGGGCCAGGATGTAAAAACTTTTACTAACAGTAAAAAAACCCCTTTTACTAATAGCAAAAAATACCACTTTAGTGGTAGACTGTTTACCTAGCATATTTGAGGCCCTGGGCTAAATCCCCAGCAATATAAAACAAAACACAAAACAAAACAACAACAAAATCAACAGAACCCAAGCACCTGTAGGATACTTTATTTTCCTAAAGTTGATATTTTGATGTCAGATACCATGATGCAACCTCTTAATCAGTGAACTCTAAATTAAAAATATTTCTGAAATATGAAAACTTGAACCCATTTTAAAAAGAGACTTTCATAAAACTTTCTCCTGTAATGAGTCACATGCCAGCATAGTTCAGCTGCTCAAAATTGATGAACTAAACCTGGCATGGTAGCGTACACCTGTAATACCAGCACTCTGGAAGTACAGGCAAGGGGATTGTAAATTTGAGCCCAGGCTGGGCAATTAATAATTTACTGAAATACTGTCTTAAAATACAAAATAATCCAACATCCATTCATGATTTAAAAAAAAAAAACCTGAAAAACACGGGAATAGGACTTTTTCTCTATCTGATAAAAGTAATTTATGACAAACCTACTGCCGACATCAGAATAACCCACTACCAACGTCATATATATGGAGAAAAGGTCCATATATATATATGAAAGTTTTTCCCCTAAAATCAGGAACAAGACAAAGAAGTCCACTATCATCACTCCTGTTTAATACTGTCCTTGAAACTTAAGCCAGAACAGTGAACAAGAGAAAGAAATAAACAGGATATGCACAGAAAAGGAAGAACTCAAGCTATCCTTATGTGCAAATGACACAATCCTTTTCACTGAAGGCCCAAAAAATTCCATCAGGACTTCTAGATATAATAAACAAATGCAACAATGTAGCAGGATACAAAAGCAACACACAAAAATCAGTAGTGTTTCTGTACAACAATAAGGAACCCACTGAAAAAGAAATTAAGAAAACAATACTACTCATAATAACTTCAAGAGAAATTAAACATTGTGAGGTGTGGTGGCGCATGCCTGTAATTCCAGCACTCAGGAGGCTGAGGCAGGATGATTGCTATGAGTTCAAGGCCAGCCTGGACTACATAGTGAGTTCAAGACTGATCTGACTTACATAGCAAGACTCTGCCTTAAAAGAATAAAATAAATTTTTTAAGATGTTAAAAAAAATAAAACAGACTGAAACAAAACAAAGAAACCAATTTACAAGTTAGCCCAAAAATGAAGTGAAAGACCTCTATAATGAAAACTATAGTACTCTGAAAAACGAGCTCAAAAGCAATAGAAGAGGTGGGTATCAGAAGACAGAAGATATTTCCTGTTCCTGGATAGTCAGAACTAGTATTGTCAAGGTAGCCATACTTCCAAAACTGATACACAGATTCAACGAAATCTCAATCCAAATACCAACAGCTTTCTTCACAGAACTAGAGAAAACAATCCTCAGATTCATAGGGAACCAGGAAAGACACAGAATAGCAAAAACAATTCTGGGCAACAAGAGCAAAGCAAGAGACATCACAATCCTGGACTTAACATCATACTACAAAGCTACAGTGATAAAAACAGCATGGTACTGGCACAGAAAGGGCTATGTGGATCAGTGGAACAGAATACAGGATGCAGAGACAAGCCTAGGCATCAGCTATCTGATCTTCCACAAAGAGGCCAAAAATACACATTGGAGGAAAGACAGCATTTTTAGCAATGGTGCTGGGAAAACTCACTATCCACATGCAGCAAATGTACTAAACTAAAATAATGGATCAAAGATCTAAATATTAAAATAGAAGCAATCTGTTGGAAGATAAAATAGGTAAAACTTAGGGCTGAGGATATAGTTCAGCAGCATAGTACCTGGCTGGCAAGTGTGAGATCATAAGTTTAATTCCCGATACCAAAAAAACCCAAACCAAACTAAACCAAGAAAGAAAAATAGGTAAAACTCTTTAAGACATGGGCAAGGACATTCTGAACAGAACTCCAATTGCACAAGAAATAACATCAAGAATCAACAAATGGAATCACACCAAATTAAAAAGCTTTTGCTTTACAAAGGAAACACCAACAGAGTGAAGAGATATCCTATGGAATGGGAAGAAAATTTTTGCAAGCTACACCCTGGACAGAGGATTAACATCTGGAATACATTAAAAGCTCAAAAAAAAATAATAATAAAGCCCTCAAAATAGTGGGTAACTGAAATGAACAGACATTTCTCAGAAGTATAAAAGGCCAGTAAATACATGAAAAAGTGTTCAACATCTCTGCAGTAATGCAAACTAAAACAACACTGAGATTATATCTTACTCCAGAAAAAATGGCCATCATCAACAAATCAAGTAAGGAAAAAAAAAAAAAAACTGGCCATGGTGGTACATGCCTATAATCCCATTTGGGAGATTGAAACAGGAGGATTGCTGTGAGTTCCTAGGCCACATGAGTTCAAGGCCAGCCTGAATTACACAGTGAGACCTTATGTCAAAAATAAAAACAAACAAACAAAACCAAAATAGAAATTCCATTTAACCCAGTTATTCCCTTTTTAGCTATCTTCTCAAGAGTTAAAGATAATCATATTAAAATTATACATGCATATCCATATTTACAGCATAATTCATAATAACTAAATCTTATAAGTGGTCTGTATGTCCATCAACAAATGAATGAATGAAAAAAATGTTTTGTTTTGTCTTTTTGAGACAGCGTCTCACTATGCAGTTCAGGCTGGCCTTGAGCTCACTTTGTAGCCCAGGCTGGTCTCCAACTCACAACGATCCTCCTGCCTTAGCCTCCCGAGTGCTGGGATTACGGGCGTGACCACACCCAGCTAAAAATGTGGTATTTATACATAACAGAGTACTACTCTGCTATAAAGAAGAATATATCTGAGTTATTTGGAGGAAAATCGATGCACCTTGAGAATATAAATGTCACATGAAAATAAATCAGACACAAGCTGAATTTTTTTTTTCTTTTTGCAACAGGATGTTGCTATATAGTTCAGGCTGGCCTTAAACTCACTATGTAGTACACATTAGCCTCAAAATCACAGCAATCCTTCTGCTCCAAGTACTGGGATTGTCGGTGTGTACCACCAGGTCTGGCCAAAAACTTAAATACTGAATAGTTTCCCTTTTATAAGAAACCCAAGTACAAATAAAGAGCAAAATAAAAGATAAGACAACCATAAACAGGAAGGTAGACCTTTTACAAATAGGAAAGGGGCCAAAAAATGGAGGAAAGGAAGGGGAAGGGAATTAAAAAAGAATAAAGATATTTTATACACAAATAACAATTCCCTACGATGAATGTAATCATTACGTATTACAAATATGTACAAATACAAAACAAAACAGAACAAAACAAACAAAAGGGCTTGGGATATAATTCAGTGCAAAGGCCCTGGGTTCAATCTCTAGTATGCCAAAAAAAGAAAAAGATATATATATATATCCCATCTTCTTTTTTTGGTACTGGGAATCAAATTCAGGACCTCACACTTGCCAGGTAGGTGCTTATGTCACTGAGTTATATCCCTAGCTCTCTATATAAGCTCTTACTGTGGCATTCATATTGAGCTTCTGTTTAAAAGGATTGGGAGCCAGGAACCTACTATTTGTGTAATAGACAGTAGCATTAATTAAAGATGAAACATCTTACTTGCTTCAGCTTTCACTTTGTCCATTTCAGCAAGCAATGCCACTTCTCGATCCATTAAACTGGAAAAAGATGACAAAAGAAAAATGTTTAATCAGAAACTCCAACACAAAAATAGCACATTACTAACAGTGCAAGATGATTGGTGAATTTGTTCACTAAAAGCATACCAAAAGTCATATTATGGATCAAATGAAAATTCTGATGTCTTACTTTCAACATAGAATATTTTAGGGATTCCAATAATATAAATAGACTCAATTCCTCTTCACCAGTATGTATTTACTATAAACCAGCTGCTAGAAGTCCAAGAGTTGAAAACCAGTAGATGGCAGTAGCAAGCTACAAAATGTTTCTTAGTTGTGCTAAAGCAAATCTGTGAAAATGATTTATTTCCACATACACATTGACATACTTATTACATTTTGGTTTATAAGATTTGGCAACTTTACTTCTAATAAATTTTACCAGGAAATATGTCTGCTAGGGCAGCGATAGTGAACCTTTTAAAGGCTTTCAATGATAACAAATATCCTGCTGCAGCACATGTGTCATAGGTTGGCACCATCACTGTCCTAGGGCATATTTATTCATGATTAAGAGTTGTGTATCTTCAACAGCTGATCACAGTTACAACAAGTTAAGTGGCACTTGGAGAAGAGCCAAAGCCTATTTCTGATAAACATTTCATAGTAATTTGGAAAGTATAGAATCAGAAGTTCTTGGTAGACCTTTTACAGAAAAAAAATTAAATGGGAAATCAAAATTTTTCCAGTGCAAATGCAAATGGGTTTGTAGCTAAAGCTTTTTACATGTCCTTATAGAAGAGCCCAAAGCCTTCAATGCATAGAGATTGGAAGTTCATTCTGATTTTTCCTTTTCAATGGGACTATTATCACAGTGTCAATAAAAACCCACTTTTGCCTCTAGTCGTAAAAGCAATCATACACACACTCACATTAACACCAATTCAATCTAGCTCAATATATAGCTATGTTAGCAAAAAGTAGTTAATACAGATGCTACAGTATGAGACATACAAAAAGTGTAAGGCAGGTCATTTCCTTAAGGAGCAAAAATCCTTTATAAAGAAGTGCCAGAGAACACAGTGTTGATAATCATTACACACAGTGTTAATAAAAAGACTTGTAATAAATAAATTTCACTGGCATGTTAATCCAAAAGCACCAGACTGGAGAGACAATACAAGTATTGTGGGGTAGCCATATTTTGCTAAGAAAGTATTCCCAAACCTTGGCAATATTTTGCTCCAAGAACTCTAGCAGCATTTGGAATACCTAAAAGGCAAAACAAAAGCACAACTGAGACAGAAGGTGCCAGGCCTACAGTTTTACATTACTTCTCTTCTGTTGCCAATTTACCTGAAGATGTGTCCACCATATGACAAATTCTTTGTCTCTGACAAAGCTTGTAAAATATTAAAAGACTTCAACAAACATGTAAGCTTTTTGCAGCTTACAATCTTTATTGTAAAAAGTGGCATGTCACATGAGATGTTTCAAAAGGAAACTAAGTTCTGAGTTGACACAATCATATATTTTTGTGACAATATGAGCTAATGTGTTGTGACATTTTTTTCTCTGTGAGAATAAATGAGTTGTATCTATTAAACTTGTGTTTTTTTACTGGCTTACTGGTGATCACAAGAAATTCATAGGGCAATGCATAGACAACATGTAAATCTTCCATTAAAAATAGTTTACATCTCTACACTAAAGGTGAATAAAAGCAATAACTATTCTATTTGTTTGCCATGCTCCTATCTACTGTGATGCTAGTCTAGCATTAAAAAGAGGATCTCCTAGTTAACTGGGGCTGTTGGGATATTTTCTCTGTGAAAAGGTTGGTTGACTAAAATTTTCACAGGTCTTTAAAACACAAAAATTAGTAAGTGTTCAAATGTGACAGTAACATTTTATTTGTTGTGTTTTGTAGTTCTGATGATTATACCCTGGCCTTTACAAAGAGCTGTATATCCAGCCTTTTTTACTTTAAGACATAGTCTTACAAAGTCCCTAAATTGTTGCAGGCTGCATTTGAACTTGTGATGCTCCAGCTTCAGCCTCCCAGAGTGCTAGGATTAAGGTATATATTACTATGCCTGGTTAAATGTAATAATAACTCTTATTTAAAAAAAAAAAACTACAATACTACTGGGCATGGTGGCATATGCCTATAAGTCCAGCATTTGGGAGACTGAGGCAGAAGGATCAATGAGGGTCAGAGTTGGCCTGGGCTACACAGTAAGGTAAGGCTAGCCTTAACTTATAGATAGCTAGATGCTGTCGCAAACAAAAGTATATATGTATAATGTATATTGTATATGTTAGGGCACACCTGTAGCCCCATGTATTAAACAGGTCAAGGCAGAAAGATCACAAGTTTGAAGCCAGCCTGGGCAACTTGGCAAAAACCTACCTCTAAGTTGAAAAAAATAAGAGGTGGGGATATAGCTCAGAGGTCTCTAGGTTCAATCTGTAGTACTACAAGAAGAAAAAAGGTAGATGGTATTAATATTTTTGTGGTTATATAGAAGTGTGACCTGTTATTAAGTGTGACCTGTTTTTCTTTTTTTGAGACAGGCTCTCTTACATAGTTCAGGTTGGCCTTGAATTTACTATGTAGCCAGTCTAGTCTTAAACCCATGATGAGCCTCCTACCTCAGCCTCCTAAGTGCATGGATTACAGGTGTGTGCCACCATGCCTGGCCCTGCAATAAACTTTCTAACAAAGAAATTTAGCTAAGATTTCACATCTCTTCTTGAGCTAAACAGTGGTTCCAGTGTGTAATTGTGGCCTAGAGATTAAAAAATACCTATGGTTTAAAGTAATAGTTTTAAAATGTGGTAACTGCAAGCAATGAGCCCTCTCAGTGAGCAATGAAAAGTTTATTCAGACTGTCAGACTTGCTGTGACCTTGTATACTCCAATACTGCAGGTGACTAAGCTTCTCTGAAGGTTTTCCTGAATGGCAATATACCACAATAAGTGTCTGATAGTCTGGATTGTGAAACTGCTAATAAAATTTACTCAATATTGCTGCGATCCTATTTGGATCTTACGAAGCCTGGAATTTGTAGTATAGAGTATTTCTGTATTCTTCTTCAATCATGAAAATGGCTTTGTGATGACCAGTCACCATTACTAGGGAAAAAGATTGGTATTGAATGGTCTTTATTTCTTTTCCTCCCTATAAGAATTTTTATTATCTTTAAATTTGCCAAACTTTTTCTAAAGCTTCTGTGTAACTTAGTTGCTTAGATTAGCCATTATTGCAACATTATCAACCATATCGCAAAGATATATTGTGTTGCTTATCATTTGAAGAAAGTTCTTTAATATATCTAACACACAGCTACTGACTTTGATTCTAGCTTCTGCTTCAGTAATTCCTTGCTGCCAAAATTTTAAAATTATCATTTGTTTATGGTTATTGCATTAGAAAAATATTATTATAATGGAAGCCCAAATGTAGCAATTCTACAGTCAATTATTTTAAAGGATAATATTCTAAAACACTCAAAAATAGTCTTAGAAAATATTTGCACTTGCTTGTATTTGCTCAAAATCTAAAACATATTTATTCTAGTTTCATTAGCCAAAAAAAAAAAAAAAAAAAAATTCAAGCAAAGCCAATGCAAATACTTTTTTCCTTCAAATAGTCTTCCTCTTGTATAAAGCAACTATCCAAAAAAAAAATTCCAATAGCTTTTAGTTGCAGGAAATTAATGACATTTCATGTGTTTTCTAAGATTCTGTACTCCTAGCACTAATCTTCACCTTGTTGGAGCATAGTACATCATTGCAGCTCAAAACAAAAACAATAAAACACCATTTAGCTGGGCAATTTAGTGACTTACTGAGACCCTGTCTCAAAACTTAAAAAAAAAATAAAAGAGGGGGTAGGGGTTGTAGCTCACTGCAATCCCCAGTACCACCACCACCACCACAACAAAACAAAAACCCACCATGAGGGTAGCTAGATGAGCTGATCAACTACAGCACAAGTGAAATGAAAGAAATAGCTTATTAAATTAAATTTGAACATTATGAAAATTCTGATGAGTCTTTCTTGGTAGAGTTCATTACAGAGCAGGCAGGCACTGCTAGGCATGGCAGCACATGTCTCCAGTCTCAGTATTGGGGAGGCTGAGGCTGAAGGGTTGCTGTGAGTTTGAGGCCAGCCTGGGCTACAAAGTGAGTTCAAGCCAGCCTGAACTACATAGTGAAACCCTGTCTAAAAAAAAAAGAGACAAAAAAACCAAAGTGGATTAAGTGATTCTTTAAGAATTTGAAATAGTTTTTCATTAGTTTTTGTTTGTTGAGACATAAAGTCTTGCTATGTAGCCCACTTTGAGAACTTTTTCTTTCAGTCTGCCAAGCGTTAAGTGTGGACCACCATGTCTGGTCTGATTAACTTATTTTTTTCCTCTGGTACTGAGCATTGAACTCAGGATCTTGTGCTTGCCAGGCAGGTGCCTGGTCTGACTAACTTAAGAGGTTAGAACATAAACTAGTATCTGTGGGTGAATGGAAGGGGATACTGAGAATTTAACTACTTAACAGTTTACCCCAGCCAGGCATGGTGGTGCACACCTGTAATCCCAGGATCTGGGAGGCTTCATATTCTACTCCATATCCCATCTCCTTCACAGTCTTAAACTTAGGTCAACTAATAACTCTAAGAATGTAAAGCACACAAATATTATTAGTTAACAAAAAAAGGTAAACTTAGGTCTAGAGATGATTATTACTAAGTCATCAGTAAGAACAAGTTTTTAGTTTTATACATTGGAAAGCTTCTAAATTTACCTTTCACCAGGCATAGGTCAGCTTAGATTTGGCATCAAAGTAAAAAGAGTCACCTATATAATTTGCCTAGTTCCCTGTCAGAAGTAGTCTTATTGCTGCCAATCTGTTAGAAGTATCTGCTTTTCTTTGATACTGTAACCACAACAAAAAATGATTTTCTAACTGACATTAGCTCCAAGCTCTGGTTTAATGCCAAATAGAGTTAGTTCATCTGTCAATTGTGTCTTGAAGTAGCTAGTAGAAGGAATGTTGAAATAAGGTAGTTAAAAAAAACCCAATCAGCCAGAGAGAAGCACTTTACACTAGTAGGAAAGAGCAGGTAGTTTCTCAAGTTAAATTGACCCTGTTGTTATGCCTGCTAATCAATACTAAATACACAGTTCCCAGGCAGGAAATCATTTCATTTGTCATTTATTAAAGGAGGTTCCTCCTGGCTGGGTTCCAAGTCAAAAAGAACTCTCAAATCTCTCCTGGAACTGTGCTTCCTGGTTCAGGATATTCTAAACAGAACTGCATCCTGTGGCTAAGAAATCATTAAACTGAACAAACTGCAAAGCTCAGAAGCCTATCAAGGCAAAATTGTGATGACCTATACTTAGCTCTTTATTTTTCCAAATATGCCAAGAGTATTTGATATAACAAGAATCCAGACCAAAGAGCTAGGAACTCCCCCCCAGAGGTTCAGAAAGAGGATAAAACAGTACCTAAAATTTCCAGATGTCTGAGCTTCATTTAGTTTTGGAGAATTGGACAAATTTAGATAAACAGAGGTATAAAATCGCATGTCAAACTAGAAAAGTGGCATTAACTAGTACTCAAGAGAGGAAATATGAATGTTATAATAAGTAACTTGGCAGGGTATGATGACATACACCTGTAATCCCAGCACTCAGGAAGCTGATGCAGGAGGACTGCTGTGAGTTCCAGGCCAGCATGGGCTACACAGTGAGTTCAAGGCCAGCCTGAACTATAAAGCAAGTCCCTAGCTTAACATTCAATCCCACCCTCAATACAGAAGACATGGCATTAAGTACATAGCTATAAAATTGGAAAGGTGAAATGCAGGGTTCAGGATGTGTAAACTACTAAATGTATTATCTATTCTAAATGTACTGTTTGGTTATGATGATTTAACTTTCTGGAGGTGTTATTTCATCTTCATGACTTCACTCCTCCAATTTCAGAGGCTACGATGACAGAGGGGATCCAAACGCTTCCTCTTTCTGGCTTTCTTGCTTTGCACACAGTGCCTAGACTAAGCTTTTGAACAAAAACATGGCTTGGCATAATCTAAGCAAGTCCACAGACAAGCAGCAAGAAAATGGATGGATAGTTGCCTGGATGAGCAGGTCACCCTAGACATAAACATTTCCTCTCATATTTCAGATATGGGCTATACTCACAAATAAGCAGAATACTTAAATCAGTCCAGCTGCTTGTCTTCCTGTCATTTTGATCAATTTGGTCCTAAAGTCTTTATTTGCAAAAACAAAGCCCTTATAAAACACATATATTTCCCAGAAAGGAACTGTATTTTCCATGTATAACATCTTAATATTTAAATAGTTAAAACATCTTTGTGTCCTAGAAAACATCAGCATGATTCCCTCCCCCCACCGCAAAAGTAGCATAGTATATGCCTTCCTCTTGTAATCATAATGCATGTTAGCATTGAAAAGTCACACACACACACACACACATGCCTCTGAGAAATCCAGTTGTAACATCTTTTTTTTTGGTACCAGGGATTGAACTCACAACAGTACACTTGCCAGACAGGTGCTTACATCAATGAGCTAAATCCCTGGCCCCAGTAGTAATATTTTTCTTCAAACAACCTCTTTAACTACTAAACTTGTTTCCCCTATAGAAGACGTATTAATATATTTAGAGAAATGAATACTTTAAGAAACACAGTTGGATAAACACAAAAATTAAAACAATTCAATGATTAAAAACAAGGCGAAGTCACTTGGATAAAGTTCAGTAAGAAGTAAAAAAGGAGTAATAAAACAAAAACAGGTCTCTTTTTATTTTAATCTTTGTTCAAATGTTATGTCATTTGTTATACTCTTGGTTTACAATCCTGAGATAAGTATAGGCAATGTGCTCTATTGCACCTTTCCAAACAGTGTTAACCTTACGCCCATTTCAAGAGTGGTGTGAGTTCCTCTGCACCACTCATTACTGTGACTATAAGAGTTAAACAGAATGAGGGCCAGGAATTTAGCTCAGGGGTACAAGTGCCTGCCTGGCAAGTACAAGGTTATGAGTTCAATCTCTGATACCAAAAAATAAAAAATAAACGAACAAACAAGAGTTAAGCAGAATGATACGTGTATCATAGGGTTTTAAATTCCTTCCCCCATTATGGACAGTAGTTAGGAGTTGGAAATTAAAGGATCTGGTGAATGGCTAACCATCTTTATAAACAGTGATTTTATACTAATGGCATCAAATGCAACTTAACTTACCAACTTTGCAATTCAGCAAAAGCTTGCTTCATTTTTTTAATAGAAGCATCCATCTCTTCTTTAACTACAACTCGATACCGTGCAAGAGACACTGTGCAGCGCTGAAGATCTTTTACAGATTTTTCAATATTGGAACCTGGGAAGGAAAACACTAAGATTATTAAATGAAGGAACATGTAATTAAAAGTTGAATCTGAATACCTAAGATAAATAACATGTGGTCTAAGAATGTGTCCTAAATAATCACCCCCTCAAACAAAAAAACTTATTTTTAATAGATTAAAAAAAATATATCCTAAGCCAGGTGTTATGTGCAGTGTATGCCCACAATCACAACATTCTGGGAGGCTCAGCAGAATGATCACAAGACTTTGTCTAGCCTGGAAAACATTAACTTAGTGAGATCCTTTCTCAAAATAAAAAAGAAAGGGCTGGAGATATAGCTCAATGTAAAAACCTTGTGTTTAATCCCCAGTATCACAGAAAACAAAATAAAAAACAAAAAACCTATTCTGGTCAAGATGAAGTAACAAGAGTAGGATTTATCCTCTTATTGTAAGTGATTAACATATGAACACCAGTAAGATATATGGAACACTGGTTTTCAGACAATGAAGAGAGTGTACTACTTTCCCTCTGAAAAAACAGAAACAAACACCAGGCATGGTAGCTCATACCTATAATCCCAGCACTTGAAAGGCTGAGGCAGGAGGGTCACTGCAGTTCAAGGCCAGTCTAAACTATATAGCAAGACCCTGCCTCAAAATGAAAAACAAGTAGGGAGAAAACATTGCCCATAATGAAGAGAAAAAGCAATAGAAATAGATGCAAAAATGACCAACAATAGAAGGAAGAAGAAAAGACATTAAATAGTTATTATAATCAGGTATCATATACTCAAGGTAGAGGAAAACAGAAGCATGTTATGTAGAAACATAAAAGGTATTTTTAAAAATCTCAACTGAGTATGGAGAAATTAAAAAATAATCTCTGCAATGAAAAATAAACTGGGTGGAATTAACAGGAGACCAAAATTGTTAAAAAAAATTAAGGAATTTGAATACAGCAATTTTAGAAACTGTTCAAAATGAAACAAGAAAAAGAAAAAACGTATTTAGGTACCAAATGACAGGATAAAACAGAGTAATTCACTATGTAGACATTACAAAGTTATATAGTTATCTTTCTATAGTGCAGCTTGAAACACTACATGTGGGGAAGCCAGTTTTGCAGAAAAAGAGAGAACATGCTTACCCACCATATTTATTTTAATTAGTTTCCAACAGTCTACTAACTTTTCTATTCACCAATGCCAAAATCATACATTAAGCTAATTGTTGGAATCATGGATTTAAGTTTATGAATGTGCTAAGATATACATTTGCAACTTTTTAAACTTTTAGAGATGAAGGTCTCACTGTATTTCCCAGGCTGCCCCTAAACTCCAGGACGTAAGGAATGCTCCTGCTTCAGTGTTCAAAGTAGCTTGGGAGTAATGCTTGCAACATCATGCTTAGCTTTCTCTTTTATACTCTTCTTCTTCATTCCCACTTGCATATGTTTGGAACATATCTAAAAATTTTTAAGGTTTCATGCCTATATCTTTTATTTTTGCTTGAATGGATAGTCTCAGACTTGTTCTTCTGTATCAAGCTAAGGATTCTCATAAAGATAAAAAAGAACCGCACTCATTGTAATTTAGCTCATGTGGCATAAATAATTCAGTAAGGAGCTACAGGTTACCTTTACATTTGTTTTATCTGTTTACTTTAGTGACCACCATGCTTAGATGTATAAAACTCAGAGGAGCTATTACCTCTAATTATTGTCTGTTATTTAAATGATTATACTAGTTGGAAAAAGCAGAGCTACCACTAGTTGATGCTAACTACTTAAGAAAAAATGATCTTGTTAAAAGTTAGAGTCAAAGGCCAGGTGTGGTGGCTCATGCCTGTAATTCCAGCACTGGGGAGGCTGAGGCAGAAGGATCATTGTGAGTTAAAGACCAGCCTGGGCTACAAAGTGAGCTCAAGGCCAGCCTGAACTGAATAGCGAGACCCTGTCTCAAAAAGACCAAAAAAAAAAAAAAGTTATAGTCAGTCAGCTATCAATAAGAACATGAAGTGGTGAAGTACAGTGAATATGCTTCTTTGGTGTGTCATGTCAGAAATGAAGATCCTCAACTTGTTTAATAAATCAGGAGATAAAAACAGAAGAAACAGCATAGACATGTTACAGCAAAGCAAACAAAGGAAATAGGTTAATATTAGCTATGTCATCCTGGCAGTTAAGTTTGCCTGAGTCACACAGAAGACCTCTGTCTTTCTAATAAGATGGCACACCTGAACCACACTTTTTAAGACTCCAGCTGTGTACACAGAGGTAGAATGTGTTTTACAGAATTGAAGTCTGCAAAAATAGGAAAAGTATTATGTGATGTCCTTCTGAAACCTTATCTTTGGGATAGCCAGAAACGGATTTTTCATTCCCTCATAGATGGGACCTTGCATTACCTAGCTTTTTATTGGTAGAGGAGAGTGGAATATCCTCCATCCCAAGATTTGAAAAGTGAGGTCCTGCGGTGGATCTTGACAGAGATTTGGCAGCATTCCTGGAGTGCTGAACATTCTGAACAGAGGAGGTAGTCAAAGACTTGGGCTCCAAGTCAGAGACACCATTCTCCAGCACAGATCCTGTCCAATAAAGATCCAGAGCTTTAGAGCATATCATGGGATTAAATCAGTCAAGCAGTCCTAAGTACACTAAGTAGGCAAAAACCTTTTAGGCAAATCCATGACTCTTCAAAACTTGTGAGCAAAATCAACTGACAAAATAGGACGAAGATTTGAATCAGCTGGGTGTGACTATCAGCAGCTTCTGGCTTACTCCTATGAGGCACAGGGCATGAAGAAAAGCATCTGTAGCCAACCAAGTTAGATAGGAAGGAACACTCTGCAGCTCCATAGATAGAGGGGCAACATTACCAACTTCAGCTAGTTTCCATAAATTTACATTGCGGAAAAAGAATTTTACATTGTCTCTGGGAAAGAACAAAAAGCTTTGGAGAGTACAGAGAGGGGTAGAGTTCAAAAATGTAAGAAAAATTAGCCAAGAAAAAAACAAAACAAAACAAAACATGAAAGCAATTGGCTGTTCTTGTTTGGAGTCTGTGTAGGTACAAATTTTTTCTCTAGAGAGAGAGAGAGAGAGAGAGAGAGAGAGAGTGTCTGAATCAAAATAAAAGAAATTCTAAAAAACAGCATAATTGTTAGTGATGCTACATTTATAAAGGTAGGAACTGCAAAGCAGGGAGAGTTGGATTAACAAGTAATTTTCAAAAAGAAATCTATTTCTAGTATCTTCCTAACACAACAAAACGGTTGGCAAAAAAATGTACTAAACACGTCAATTTACAACTATTATGGATGTTAACTCTTGACTAGAAAACAAGATTATCTCATCTTCATCATTTTCTTATATAAGTAGAAAAGATAAAGTCTCTGCTTTTTCTAAATACTAAGTACTCTGCTATTAGGATAGAAAATATTTCATATGATTGAAGTTGAAATATGAGACAGGGAACAAGAACTGTATTTTTCTAGGCCTTTGATAGGTATAAACTGCCATTCTTCTACACAAAAGAAACAAAAACTAGTCAAAGACCAATTATATTTAATTTACTGATAGCTTTCTCAACCAGGAAGTCCTTGTATTTTTCAACTGAATGCAACGTTTGAAAAATCTACTAATAAACTTACCTGTTCTAACTGACACGGCTGGCTCAGGGTCTTCTGATTCTCTGGCCTCCACTGAAAGTGTCTCCAAACCTTCACTGAGTGAATCCACAGACTCAGCATCATTGATGGCCCCATTGACATGGTAACCATTAATGCCACCTTTCTCTGAGGAAGGTGCAGACTGCTCTTCTTGAGTGGCAACCAATTTATTGGAATCTGGGATACTGTTTCTTATTTCTGCTGCAGGTTTTGGTTTGCTTTTCTTCTTTTTGTTCTAAAGTTATTGAAGATTTGAAAACAAGAAAAGAAAAAGCAGACCCTCCCACAATACAACTCAAACAGATAAGCATCTCTAGCTAACCAAAGGCAATCAATAAATGCTACCACTTTCTCATGTTCTTTCCAGAGACTGAACATATTTTTGTATATTTTGAAAGATCGACTAAAACAAAATTTTACTATGTAAAACCCTATACTTTGGGTAAGCTCATAATATAAACAAATATACAACATTTGCTCATGGCAAAACCTACCTTAAGTAAAATGAAAAGATAAACTACAAAAAAAAAAGTGTAGCTTATATATAAACAAAAGAGCTAATTATACAGAGTTCTAAAAAAACCCAAGTAACAATAGAAATTATATAAGCTATAAACATATGAAGCATAAGCCCATTTAAAAGACTTATCTATTAAAACTATACTGCAATATTATTTATCTGTTAGATTAGCAAAAGTAAAAAAGTATAATAACACTATAGAGTTGAGAGTACAGAGAATTTTCATGTATCCCTAGCAGTGGCAATCTAGTAATAGCTATCAAAATTACAAATGCACAAACCTTTTGGCCCACAGTTTTACTTCTAAGAATTTATCCTAGGTGAGGCTGACAAGATCAAAATTATATCAGGTCGCTTATTACAGTATTGTTACTAAAAGCAAAGGCTTGACTAATAGGGAATTGGTTAAGTAAGATATGGTACATTCAGACAAGATGACTATAAGTCTACAACAAAAAGTTCCTTATATTGTATACTGAAACATGATATAAGCTCAATATATTATGTAAGAAAAGAACATGCTTATATGCATAAAATACCTGGGAGAGCACATTTTAGAAAGTGCAACACTGTTTGACTTTGGGTACAAAACAGGAATAGGATAAAGATATTTCAGTGTACTAATGTTTGTACCTTTGAATTTAGAGTCACATGAATATATTACCTATGAAATTAGTACAATGTTTGTTTTGAGACAGGTCTCACTATGAACTATGTAGCCCAGGCTAGCCTCACATACCCGCAAAAATAATAAAATAAAATTAAAATAAACAAACAAGGTCTTTATCTTTTCTTTTGTTAACTCACAGCTCTACTGGCGATATTTAATTCAACTCCTAGAGTTAGATAAGTATAACTTAATCAATTTCCTCTCCTCGAGTGTTTTCAGTGGGCTTTGTCTAGCAAGAGTACTGTGAGTTTGAGAGTACTGTGAGTTTCCTCTGCCAAGTTCTCACCTTGCTCTTAAATACTTTCATCCATGTGAACTGGCACTAATCATTTATCATCCTGGAGCAATAAATTAAGACACCCCTGTTTTGCAGAACACTCACGGCTAACTTTATTGAAAGCAGTGGTTAAGTTTAAGAGACATGTGAAGGTACAGGTATAGACAGCTTCAGGACAAGCTTAGGGCATTAGGTATCTCTTGGAAAATTCTGAAGGGTCACTAAGGCCAAGTCTGGCTTGATAAAGCCCTGACAGAACTGGTAATGAAGTGATTTTTTTAAAGGGTGTGTCTTTTTGAGATTTCACTGTGGTTTCACTGTGCAGTTTGGACTGGCCTTGAACTTATTTTGTAGCCCAAACTGGCCTTGAACTTGCAACAATCCTCCTGCCTCAGTCTGCTGAGCACTGGGATTACAGGTGCACACCACCAGGCCCAGCCTGAGGAAGTGATTTAGTCATCAAGAAAGCATTTCGGAGGCCCAGTCTTAACCTAATGCTGGAAATAATACCCTAAACAGGTTTCATAGAGATAATTGATTAAAATCCAAACTTTATTTCCTAATGAGCCTACATTTAGGTACAGAGCTATGGGCAGAATACTAAGACCAGTTAGTATTCATTTGGAAAATATCTTGGAGGTGTTTGTTTGAGACAGGTTCTTGTTATGTAATTCAGGCTGGCCTCGAAGTCATAGCTATCCCCCTGCCAGTCTCCCAAGTGTTGTGACTACAGGTGTGCACCATCATACCTGGTCCACTTCTTGGTTTTAAGTGGATAGAGGAGAAAGGACCAAGAACTACATGTCAGGCATTATATTAAGTACTTGTATGTATTAGTGTTATTTTTCTGTTTTAGAGATGACTAAACCGAGGCACACCAAGGTTAAACAATATTCCAGGTTGCAAAGCCATTAATACAGTGGAATAAGATAGAAATCTGGTTCTGACCCTCTCTAGTCCAAGCACCTTCTACTTTCCTCAAGTACAATAGCAGAATTCTCTGCAAAGGCACGTAATAGCTCTAGTAGCAAAAGCTCTCTTTAGGCTTTAAGTCAAAGTTCATTAATATTAGGGATAACACAGTTGTTTAACTTAAAAATCTGAGAGTTAGAACAGAAGATACCACTAATCCAACCCCCTATAGGCAAAGGCCCTGTTCCTGCTTGCTACGTGACTCACTTCCCTATTGGATCCCAATTTAATTAATTTTACTTGAGCAATTACACTCAGTCTCATTGGATGACCATAGTTCTGTCCCACCTCACGCCCTGCCTTATGAGTTCCCATTTTTCCCCACCTTGGACCCACCTTACCTTGTGATTGCGCTATAAAAATCTCAGGGAAATGTGGAGTCCTCAGCAACCTACTCAGGAACCCTCTGTCTCTCTCTCAGACAGAAGCTTTCTTTCTTTCTTCTTTCTTTCTTTCTTTCTTTCTTTCTTTCTTTCTTTCTTTCTTTCAGTAAATACATTTTACTCATTAAAAAAAAAAAATCTCAGTGTTTTACCTAATCTATGATGTGAATATTGTTGAAAACCTGATCACTTTTCTGGAGCAGCTCTGCATTCCTCTCCACCTATTCTCTTATTTCAACCCCTATCTATAATCCTCTCAGCAAAGAGTTACTGTTTCCTGCCTTTAATTACAGGGAAGAGACTGGGTAGTACTCAGTACTAGCTGCATTTTAGTGTCAAAGGGGACATTTTAGCCAAATGAACTAAAGGTAGTTATTAGCAATAATCACACCTTGGATAAACCTCACTATCTATGCGCAAGCTGAACCAAAGACATTCATGGAAACTTTTTCTTTCAGGTATTTTTTATAGAGCCAACATTTTAAAAATATGAACATCAATACCATGCTCTTAAACTTAATTCATTTTTACCTTTTTTTTGCCTGTTACTGTCCATTCTTTGAGTACTTCACTGGCACTACCTGTAAAAGAAACCAATCACAGATTTTCTCCCCTGTCACAGTCAGGCAACAATTAATGTTCCTGATTTTTATAACTGCCTGAGAATTTCCAAAGTTCCTAATAAGAAAATTTAAGGACCAAGTCTCTAAGGTAAGGTAATGTAATGAGATATAAATATCATGCTTTCCTTTTGGAATACTTGCCTATTTAAATCCCCTTCTCCATTTAATTTCCCCAGTGAGATCTTCCAAGAAGAGAGTAATGTAGCCTGGCCATTTTGAAGATCCTTTACACTGTAGTCCAAATATAAAGATGACTGGTTTTTGCTCATGCACCATCCACTTCCCTCTAGATTCTACATCACCTTGGCTACAATGATTTGGAAATAGCTGCACACTCCAGCAAATCCATAATGTTATAAAGAAAATGGACAAAGGTGAAGAAAAACCTTACAGTACTTAGATCTGCTTCTCTTATATTTGCAAATCCAGGAAATTAAACATGGAGCCCTCATTTGGCATTACTATTCAATGATAAAACAACTTTAAGTAAGCTTTTCTCAAACAAGTTATGTGGAAAGAGGTCATATGACATTCCTTGGCTCTATGAATCTGAAAGCTTGACTAAGCCTACCATTCCTCTGTATGAACAGAGAAGAAAACCATTTGAGTCACCTGCCAGAGCCAAACTAAATAACAGTAGAGCATGGAAGAGAATGCTGAGTTCTTCAATTTGCCATCTGTTGATGGGGCACCAGATCACTTCTTTGTTATGAAGAGTCACTGAAACTTTTTTTCAACTCAACTCCAATTACACTGGACACAAGATTTCTTCTTAAATACCAGTTGAGAATATTTTGGGTTAAATAATGGAGTTTTCTTAGTTTCTTATTCCTGATATCACACAGCTTATGAGTAAACTGCTTCTAGGCCAAAAGAGGTATGAGGTATCTTACATTAACAAAATGTCAAGGTATGTTATGTTATTTATCATAGGGTCTTGCTGTATCATCTGTGAAATGCTGCATTACTGAGTGTTCTGAAAGGCCAAAATAACTTCTATTGAACAAACACAAACTTATTTTAAAAAGTGCTAAAATTACCTTCCATAAATGCTTGTACTGTTTTGTCCACACAATTATCAAAGTGCTGTAAAACCAGGATGATTTCATTGTTGCTTTTATTGGGAACTATTGCACGCACTGCATTTATCTGGAAAAAATGACAGGATCATTTAATTTTTTTTTTTCTTTTTTCTGGTACTGGGTATCGAACTCTCAACCTCACGCTTGCCAGGCAAGTGCTTATGCTGCAGAGCTAAATCCCCAGCCTCGGGATCATTTAATTCTTTTTCTCTTTTTTTTTTGGTACCAGAAATCAAACTCATGATCTCACACTTGCCAGGCAAGTGCAGTGCCACTGAGCTATATAGCCCCAGCCTGTTCATTTAATTCTAACATCAGTAGGTCACTAGGTAGTTGAGGTGTTTTATGGAGAATAACAGAAAAAATGACTTTCATTTTTAATATATTTCTTCAGTGTTAGTGAGAGTACATACAACCATCTCACTGGAAATAAAAATAGGTAAGTGATACCAGCATATGAAAATTTAATTTCAAAATGTAGGCAGAACATTTTTAGAAACAGAAGGCATGCACTAGATTTCATATCAAGAAAGAGTCGTTACATTTAGGTATCAGGTATTAATTTAGCACCAATATTTTCTCACTTCAAGCATGCTATAGGAAAAGGTGGAATGTTTAATGAAACATCAAATAAAACAACTTAGATTTGGAGGGTACGAGGAATCGAACATGTAACCTTGTGCTTGCCAGGTAGGTGCTAATGTTGCTGCTCTATCTCCTTGGCACAGCTTAGATTTTTATATAGCTCTTCTAAAAACACTTTTACCTTACGTCACTTTATAACTCTACAAAGAAAATTTAGAGACAATCTGAATTACTATAAATTACTTAAGGCAAATAAAACTATCTTGTCTCTTCACAGTAGCCCACCCTGAACTGTACAGTATATTGTTTTTAATTTTTCTTTTTTCTTTTTTTTAGGTACTGGGGATCAAACACGACCTCGCGCTTGCCAAGCAGGCATGCTTACACCACTGAGCTAAATCTCTGACACCTTTTTTCCTTTTATCTATCTTTAATCCTAAACTTGCTCTGCAGAACCTATTTTTCCTACCTTTAATAAATGTGAAAATTTGCCACTATTTAAAAAAATGAATATATACTCAGTGACATCCACTTTAATAAAAAATTCCTTCTCTCTCTCGGGATTTCTACTCTAAATTTGGTGATAACTTCAATACATCCTTGCATTTTTAGGATGACTGTATATCTATAATCTATGTTATTATTTATTATTTCCTAAGTACTATCTTATCAAACATGTTTATTTTTAATTTTCTTTTTTTTTCCACATAGCATTTTTAGAATATTTTCCATGTTGATTTTTTTTTTTTCCTTGGAGACAGGGTCTCGCTATATAGTTCTTGAAGTGATCTTCCTGCCTCAGCCTCCTGAGTACTGTGATTATAGGCATGTGCCACCATGCCTGGACTTTTCCATGTTGATAAACACATCTTTTATTCATTTATTTTAAGTGGCATGGTATTTCCATTGTATGACATACTCCTTGTTTCTTCCGTTGATGGGCAATTAAGATTGTTTCTAATGTGTGGCTTTTGGGAACAATACTGTACTGAATGTTGTATTTCTTTGCTGCTGAATTATTTGTGCCCAAAACAGTATTTAGGACACTTTAAGCAATTAAAAAAACCTGCATCTTCTGTACAACCACTAGTAGAATCCTGAACAATAGGACACTACTACTTCATTAGGTAATGCCATCATGCTCTATAAAATAGATATACCAATTCTGTCAGATTTATTTCTAAAACATTTTTATTTCTCTAAATTAAAAATATAGCCTTTATAATAGGCGGGTACTGGTACATCCCTATAATTTCAGCACTTTGGGAGGCTAAAGTAGTAGGACTGTAAGTTTGAGCTTATCATAGGCAACTTTGCAAGACCACACCTCAAAAAAAAAAAAAAAGGAAGGCTGAGGGTATGGCTCAGTGCAAATCACTTGCATTTGATCCCCAGCACCAGAAAAACATAGCTACCAAAAAAAAGTAAACATAATAACTGTATATCATTTTCATTTTTATGTATCTTGTAACTAGTAACGCTGAATTCTTATTAGTCCTATTAATTTGCTGCTTTCATGGATTTTTCTATGCACATAATTATACTTTCTATAAAAGGATTTTTCTTCTTTTCTACAAATAACAGCTTTTTTCTTCTTTTCCACCTCATAATTTTTATCCTTGTCTTACTGCACAGTGTGTAATTGTTTATTCTCAAAAAAGCCTTGGTTCCTTTTGGTGGAGAATGGTTGTTAGAAACCAAGATGTACATGTCAAATACGCTTATTGCTACTAGGGTGACACTGTTTCTAGAGCTATTTGGTGGATATAATTAGGAGACTTTTTTTGTTAAATCATGAATTCATACTGACATTCTCAATTTCAATATACTACAAGGCCTTATTTCATCAATTTTTTTTTTTTTTTTTTGAGGCAGCATCTCACTGTGCAGCCAGGCTAGCTTTGAACTCACTGCAACACTTCTGCTTCAGCATCCTGTGTGCTGGGATTATAAGTGTGTGCCACCATGCCTGGCTCATCTGATTTTTTGGGGGGGAGGGGGAAGGGCTTATCTGATTTTACACACAGATCTCTTTCAAGCATAAAGTTTTAGGTTCTAGAGCATTAAATTATGTACTGATTTCCTTTACCACATAAGGTTACTACTAAGAATACTATAACATTATTGCTAATGATAAAACCATTGAATAAACTGGGTATGGTAGTACACTCTTGTAATCGCAGTACTTGAGAGGCTGAGCCAGGAGAATTGTTTGCAAGTTCAAGACCAGCTTGGGCTACAAAGTGAGCCCAAGGCCAGCCTGAACTGTATAGGGAGACCCTGTCTCAAAAAGACAAAAAAAAAAAAAGAATACAATTATTCCACTGGGGTCAAACCTAGGGCCCTGTACATAGCAGATAACCAGTGTACCACTGAGGTGCATCCCAGTCCACAATTCTGTTTATTCTCAACATGTACAGTACATAACAGGAGCAAAGTGTGGTGGCACATGATTGTAATTCCAGCATGTGGGAGGCTGAAGCAGGACTGCTGAGATTTCAAGGACAGCCTGGGTTACATAACAAAACCTTGTCTAAAAAACCTAACAATTATGACAACAAAAACCATTAATAGTAAGAATATACTTTTAAAGCCAGTAGAGGTCATATCAGTCAGGATTAGAGTTTTATGGGGAAATCACTGAGTTCCCCATCCTCAAGCTAAACACCTGGACCACAGAGACTAAGTCTACCTGTTACATGTATGTCCAGCCTATAGTCTATCCATAGCTTACCCTCTTCTGTACAGAGCTCACCAAGATTATTCAGGCCCTAGTGGATGGTCAGTCATGCCTGCCAATGTGTGGATAGCAAAGGAAGGCCTCTTAGATCAAACAAGTTTAAAAGTCAGGCTCCCAGGCCAATACCAGTATGTGGGCTTGCCAGTATATAGGATTACTTCAAGCAGTGGATTAACCCAGAAAAGGCTTTCAGTTTTACCATGGGATGTGTGTGGTCCAAGAGCGTACTTCTAGTCATGATAGGCCAGCCCCATAGTAACACTGATGGCTGCAAGAACACTGCCAACATCAAGATGACTCTCGGGTATCTTCAAGCAGACATCAAAGCTATTCTGATGGCCAAGGATGGGAGGGGGCAGAACAGCTAGCTGGTTGGCCCAAGCCAGACTCCTACTTTCACTCACCAAAGGGGAAAAGAGAGTGTGACACAGCCCTGTACCCAGAGTGTGCCCTAGCTGCCCTATGGACTTGTGCCTTGGGCAAGGCCTTGGTCACTTAGTGCCTAAGAAGCAGATACTTTGTGCCCTCTGTGCCTCAAACTCAGCCAGTATCAACCCTTCCTATGTGGGCATGGGCTAGGACCCTGGCACTCACTCTTCTCCTCTGTATGCAGGCATCTGCCAGGGCTGCTGAGCCCCTTGCACCCCTTCCCATTCATAGTACATGGAGTGTGGAGTCCCTGGGGTTCCAAGACAGATCAGTAGCCACCTTGTGTTTACCTCCAACCCTGTTGTGAACCTACAACTAAATAAAGTTGGGGAAATGAGGGGGGAAATCAGTGGGATGATTTTCTTTTTCATTATTCTCTGAAGGTGAAATATTTTTAAAAGTCCTGACCTTACGTAAGACTTGTTCCTTTCTTTTTTTTTTTTAGATATGGGTCCCACTGTGTAGTTCAGGCTGGCCTTGAATTCACTATGCAGCCCAAGCTGATCTTGAATAATCTGTGATACTCTTGCTTCAGCCTCCTAACTACTGAAATTACTATGCCTGGCATAAAACCTATCCAATCCTTTCTACATGACACAGAGGCCTTCTGGCTCTCTGTTGTAAAACTCATTTGCTACTGGCATAGTCACCCAGTTTCAGTTGCTGTTCTAGTTTTTAGTCCTCATCTGTAGTTTTGGCTCCATGAGTTTCCTTTACCTTTTATGTTTAGTAATACATTTAAAATAATACATGTTATTTTTTCTTTCCTTATTTTAGTTTTTTTTTTAAGCCAGGTCTTGCTATGTAGATCAGGCTGGCCTGTAACACACAGCAATCCTGTTGCCTCAGCTTCCATTATGCTGGGATTACAGACAATACCGCCATATACAGCTAAAAGGATTGTCTTTATTTGTTGTTGTTATTCCATTACATAAAGATTTCTGATCTTCCTCTTGCACAATGGCCTGCCTTATCCTGGGATTAACACAGTACATTTTTCTAAAATAAGAGAGGCATATAGAAGAAGGCTTTAGCTCATTATGGGTTACATTAATATTAAAAAATACCTGTTTTCTTCCAAAGGAATGTTACTGAGAAAATTTGCTCTTCTTGGTATGAAGTTTCCTGCACTTAAGAATACTCTTCAAGATGGGTGTAGTGTACCGGACATGGTAGCGGCATGCCTGTAATCCTAGCACTCAGGAGGCTGAGATAGGAGGATTGCTGAGAATTCAAGGCCAACCTGGCCTACAAAGTGAGTTCAAGGCCAGCCTGAATTACATAGCGAAACCCTGCCTCAAAAACAAAAAAAACAAAAAACAAAACAAAACAAAAACCCCAAAACAAACAAAAAAAAAACCCCACAAATGGACAGTGTGGCACACACCTGTAATTCAGCATTGGAGAGGGTGAGCAGGAGGACTGCTGAAAGTTTGAGGCCAGCCTGACTACACAGTTAAGTTCCAGTTCAAGGCTAGCCTGGACCACATAGCAAGACTCTGTCTCAAAAAAATAAAAAATTTAAAAAAATAAACAAACAAAAACAACATTCTAGAAATGACTGGGAGGATCCTATAAACCAGGCTGCTCCTTAAGGATGCTGCCAAATGAGACCGATAACCATTACAAATAATATTTATTATGACATTAATTAATGTAGGTCTTCAACAAAATTCAGAATACAGATGAAGATATGCAAAGAAAACTGTGCCTACAACATTCCTCAGAACTGTTACTGTAGTCTCACCCTCTGATACACAGTGGCATTTTGTTCCAGTTCCTAAAAATTTCACTTTCATAATGAAGTTTTATCTTTGATATTTCTTTTTTTTGTGTGTTTTCTGAGATAGGGTCTTGTTATGTAGTCCAGGCTGGCTTCAAACTTTCTATGTAGCCTAGGCAGGCTCCAAACTTGCAGTAATCTTCCCGCTCAACCTCCTGAATGCTGGGATTACAGTTATGCACCACTGCATCCTGCTTCATAAGATGTTCGTAATAACTACTGATTAGTTTCTAAATTTTCCTATGACATTCAAGTTTGTTGTCTACCACAATTTAGTCTTACCTTCTCTTTCATGTTCTCAAAAACTCCTCCTTGGGCCAGTACAGTATTGGATTGCAAATCAAAAATAAATCCCGATGAATCTGAAAGAATGAGAAGGGATAAGAATATTCAACACAATACAAAATTAAATCATGCCTACTTTTCTCCCATGTAACAATTAACAATGATTTAGGTTTTTTTGGAAACAGGATTTCACTATGCAGTTCAGGCTGGCTTGAACTCAGTGATCTTTCTGTCTCAGCTTCTTAAACACTGGGGATTACAGGCATTCACCAGCACACCCAACAAAGAATTTAGTTCTGTTGTCTAGATAACTTGCAACCACATTGAGTTAAAATTACAAAATAAAATTTGACTTTAATACAAAGTGTACTTTCTGAGGAAAACAACAAATGCATCACTTATATTAGACCTGTTGTGTAATCTTTGCTATTTTTAATTATTCTACTTTATTTTAAAAGGCCCTCTAAAAATGTTGCAAATAGTTCTCCATGGTAAAATTTAACAATAAAGAATCTGAAAATATTAAGTAGAGATGGAAGTTTATGGTAATATTAATAATCATAAAATGATACAAAAGTAATTTCCATCTTCTAGGCTGCACGCCACACACATTCTTAGACAATAAACTCCATGAAGACTTTCCTTTGTGTTTCTGATACAATCTCAGTTTACATTAAGCAAATGAAATGCCACTCAAGAAACAATACAGACAAGCCAAGACAAAAAACAAAACCTCAGGTGGGTTTGTATTATGGGAAAACTTGGTTAAACATTACAAGATTATTGTTTTTCTGTATTTTTTTCTTCTTTGTACTTATACAGAAAAAGTTAACTGTACATGTAAGCAGTTTTACCTATTCATGTGTGATCAGTAAGTTACCTTAAATTTAATACTCCATAACTTTCCTTTAATCCAATGAGGTACAATCTCAGAGAATGGTTATTTCTGATGTGCACACTTACCATCTGGGGTATCTTATGTAAAATGTAGGCTGTGATTCAACAGTCTGGCCTATAACTTGAGGTTTTTATACCCAGATGATATCAACATTAAAAATCTCAACTGCATAGTGAAACCCTATCTCAAAAAGATAATAAAATAAGATAAAAATAAATAAATAAAATCTTAAGAACCTCACAGGTGTGGTAGGGCATATCTATAATCCTTGTACTCAGGAGGCTGAGGCAGGAGGACTGCTGTGAGTTTGAGGCCAGGCTGAACTACACAATGAGATCTTGTCTCAAAATAAAGAAAACAAAAAACAAAACCCCAAACCAAACCAAACCAAACCAAACATCTAAGAACCTTACTTTGGAGTACACTGTGAATCAAAACTGCTACAAAGTAAAAGGGAAAATTTTAAGAAAAGGGGTATTAAAAAACAGCAATATATTTTGAAGAAGGCAAGAGGCATTATGGTAGCCATTGCTGGTTCCTTACTGTCTTGTTTTGAAGTCCTGTACTGCTTTAATTGTTCTGTTGTGATTGGCTTTGCTCTGTTTTATTCTCTTTAAAATAAAAATAAGGGCCAGGGATTTAGCTCAGTGGCATAAACGCCTACCTGGCAAGCACAAAGTCATGAGTTTGATCCCTAGTACCAATAAAATAAAATAAAATAAAAGCAAATATAGATTTTCCAAATTATTTTGCTACTATTACAGATATGTTTTAACTGATGCTTTTTTTCCAAGTATTTTATTTCAAACAGAAAAAAAAATTCAAAACACAACAATCAGGAGTCAACAATGGTATGCATTGCACATTGCCATCCCCACATCAGTCAACCAGAGTGCAAGACATCTGCACTCAACTGTCTGAACAGTGCTAGTTCAGTACTGTACTAGTTCAAAACAGTACTAGTACTTTCTCTATTGAAGCTTCTTTTACAGTTTCATTTTTATCCTATTTCCAAATATCTTCAAGTTGCTATGGAAGACTGATCATTTACAAGTTAGAATGACAACATTCTGGCACTACAAAAAGGACATGCATATGTAAGGCTCACTTGATTCAGACATGACTCCTCCCAACACCAAGCTGTCTGCCAGCAAAGGAACTGTCCTCAGCTCAACACTGGTGCTTTTGGCAAACACAGGATGACATAAGAGATAAGGTGGAGCACAGAATCTTCCAAATACACATCTGAAGACACCCAAACATTTACACTGAACACCTCAAGAATTTTGCCCAGAGGCATAAAGTATCCAAAGAACTCTGACCACTGATGTTTATTAAGGTCTTCCCAACTAATGACCCTTGCCTTTTTTCAAGCCTTGTAAAAAAAGGTCTGCTTCTCTTTGCTCCCCAGTCAGCCTTTTTGCTCTGTTTATCTGCACAATAAATCCTATGCCACGCTGCCTTTACATAAGCCCAGTGGTCTCACTGGTCTCTGCCTCATGCCATTCCTTATGGAATAGAGCTTATTAAGAGAAATTATGCTTGCCAATTACCAATGAACCTTAATTTAACCTCATTTAATACTACACATTTCTAGACTTTTTTCAAATAAAAAATCCAGTATTTTTATTACTGTTATACCAACTATTACACAAATCCAGTATTAGGCTTGAATCTCCCAGGTGGCTATATATTAACTCCCAGTTGTCTTTATCAATAGAAAGGAGACCTGCTATAAAAATTCAACATAGGCCAGGCACAGTGAGTGGTGCATGCCTATGTTACCCCTTGGTAGGCAGAGGCAGAAGGAATACCTCCAATTGGAGGCCAGCTTGGAATATTTCAAAGCCAGTCTATACTATAAAGCAAGACCCAGTCTCAAAAAAACAAAAAAAACAACAAAAAAAAAACAAAACCAGAAAAACCAGTTGCAAAACAAAACAAAATTTGGAGGAGCTAAAGATGGCCAGCCGATCAGTGAGCAACAAAATACAAAGCCTCCTGGGAGAAACAACTCATATGCCAGAATAGGACATCTTGGAGAGATACAGACAGAGGGAGATGGAGCCTCTTAACACAGGATGAAATTAAAATGTAAAAAAGCTCGTCAAACACGCAGTTTCTGGGCAACAATGGAACAGTTGGAGTTACCAGACATGGTGTTTTCTGCTGCAACCTGTCATGTTTGCACCCCTCTGAATTCGCAAATTCGCGCCACAAGAGCCACAGCCACGCTGAAGTCGGGGGTTGGTGAGCCCAGTGGAGCGGAGCCTGCAAAGGGACCTTCACTGGTCCAAGGTCACTGCTGGGAATAAGACCCCTCCCACAGGAAGGGTGCAACCAAGTGGGCGACATGTTGGAATCGGGCAGGAGGAGCCTGAACTGGGAGCGACAGTACTTCAGTTGGTTGCTCCCTCCCCAGAGCAGATTGGTGGGATTTGCTTGGACTGGGTTGCACCCTTGGCTGGGACCCAATGTGCCGTCCCAAATCCATTCCCTGCGCCTAGCATGTACTAACCTGGTGAAGGCCCCTGAAGTTTGACTGTCCTGGAGGGGAGGGGCCAGCATACGCAGCTCTTGCTTATACCTCAGTGACAAGAGCAGGCAAGAGAGGGCGGAGGTCCCTCGCCAGCGTGCTTTGGAGGAACCGTGGCTGACAGGGAAGGAGGCTGGGACCTCCACTGTACACCTGTGTGGAGGAGGCTGGGACCATGACAGGAGAGAGAGGCAAGAGGAGGCCCCCAGCCCAGAACCCTGAGAGCACTGATCCAGGGAAAAACAAGGGAGACTGAGGGTGGCAAACACACAACATCAGACATGGCTTCAACAGACATTAAGAGATATTTTTGGGACCTTATGGATGAGCTCAAGGCTGAAATACTAAATCAGGTAAGGCAAGATATAAGTAGATTAATAATAAAAGAAATGCTAAGAATCTCTCAGGAAGACATGGACGAAGGAACACACAAAAAAGGAAACATTCGATAAAGAATATAAAGAAAATATAGAATACATGAAGCAGATTCAAAGAGATTACCAGGAAATTAAAAACTCCATTGAAAGCTGGCAAAACGCCTTAAAAGAAACTAAGGATAGACTATCAAAACTTGAAGACAAGTTTGCAATGTGTGATGATGAAAGGAAAGATCTCTTAAAAATAACAAGGAAACAGGCAGTAGCAATACAAAGGCTAGAAGATGACAAGAAAATCTATAAGAATCTATAAGAATAAGAAATGTGAACAAAGAAGCAGGAATACAAACAGGCGAATTACAAAGGCTATTCATGGAAATAATTAATTCATGGAAATAATTCTTTTCCCAAGCATGGGAAAAGAAAATGACATTTGGTTATGTGAGGCACACTCCAGCCACCTACAACCAAAACAGATCTACACCCAGACATATAATAATAAAGATACCAGAAATTCAATATAAAAACATAATATTAAAAGGCGTCAGAGAAAAGAAACATTACCTATAAAGGTAAGCCCATCAAGATCACAGCAGACTTCTTGACACAGACCATCAGATCAAGAAGAGCCTGGAGCGAAATATTCCAAGCCCTGAAAGAAAATAACCTCCACCCCAGAATGATGTACCCTGCAAAGCTGTCACTAGAAATTAATGGAGAAACAAGATGCTTCTATGACAAAGAGGAACTGGGGGAATTTGTGATCACCAATCCAACCTTACAGAGAATACTGAAGTACATTCTAGAGAGAGAGAAAAAAAAAAATACCAGGATTTTAGGAACCGTGGCAGAAAGACCTCATTAAGTGGGGCAGGCAGTAGAATGAAGGAGAAAAGTAGACAAAGGCAGAGAAATAGCATAGCAGAAATGAGGCAGAGAAGGATGGCTATAATCTCTAACAAAAATGGCCTTGATACACTATATTGTTAATAGTGTACCAGGATTTAAAACCCACATTACTCACACCACTTTACTTAGATGGATTATATTCTGTCCCAGTTTGTCTACTTATACTAGATTTGAGGGCACAGTTATCCTAAAATAACTGGATATAGTATGGTAATCATCTTTAATTTCCTATTAACTTAATCTGAAGCTCTGCATAACCTACACTGTTTTACCATGACTGATCATAATCAAATCTGGTTTGTTCTTTATTGATAGATTTTATTCAAAGCTGTTATGATTGATAGTACCAAGTCTGAGAGTATAGGCAACTGTACTTAAGATGACAAGATCCACTAGAATATCCACTCTGGTTTATTACCTGCCTTTGAAGTTTTATACTGTCTACAATGTTTTATTTTTACTAATATTGTTATGTACTGCTATATTCAATTATACTGCTATATTCAATTATGCCTGATGATATAGACAATTCTATTGAAGATAATAAGAAACAACACAGTAATCAATCATCTTGTACTATGGTTTTATACGACTTTTTGGTTTCATGTTTTTATAGGAATTTGTTTTTCTTGCTAGGTTTTGTTTTTCCCTCTAATACAGAAAGGATAGAAATACATGCAGAGACTCATGCATGCATAGCTGTTTATAGTCTCACTGTTTGAATATCTACTTTTTAGGCCTTAATTTTGTAATTTGAACAACTATTTCAAGAGGACAATATGTTGTTTATCAACTAGTGATTTATACTGTTTATATTTTTTCTGAAATTCTGTATTATCTCTACCCTTTATATGTTTTTTTCTCTTTAAATAAATTTTTAAAAATTAAAAAAAAAAATTAAACAAAAAAACAGCTGCAGTTTAACTCGTTTCCCTGCTAGTGCAGTGGCGATGGCCTTCCAGAACTGGGATCCTAAGGGCTGTGTCACTTCTAGCTGTAAAGGAGTAGAGCCTAGTGGGGAACTGCCTGGGGCCCTGTGGCAGAGGCTACAGCAGTGGATGACCTTCATGATATCTGGGTGAGAAAGGAACTTCTGTCTTCCCTGAATCAGACAAGTGACCTTTTCAAATGGATAAGGGCCATCCACAGGGCAGCTGGCACAGTACACAAGACCTGAGGTAAAAGCACTCCTAGAGTTTCCAGTGGCTACACTTACAAGGTGTCCACGGTGAAGTTTCTCACTCCCTGCTACCACCCCGACATGGACATCTAGGTCAACAGCTGCCTGGACATCCTGAGGACAAGTGGCCTGCCCTGTATGCCATCAGGACCTTCCTGCCATCCACCCAGAGGCTGCAGCCCTTTGAATACAGGTTGCCTAGCTCTATAAAAATCCCACAGTTCTTAAGAAGTCCCTGCAGGAAGCCTACTCAAAGCAAATATCCAGTGGTGTTTTTTTATTTTTTTCCTCAGTCTGTCCTTTTCTTGATTTCTGTGTAGAACCCTATCTTGAGCTATGGTGTTTTTGTTTTGTTTTCAAAATTAAGTTTTTGGTTGAGCCACTGCAATGTATATTAAATAAATACATTTTGGTTGTTTTGTAAAATAAATAAAAACAGAAATATCACTTGATCCTGGAACTCTACTTCTGGGATTATATACACAAAAGAATTGAAAGCAGATTCTCAAAGATATACCCACTCATGTATAGTACTAAACATGCAGGACACAATAATGAACAACACATTTATGGTTCTTGCTCTTTTAGTTTTATAGTCCATTACAGGAGGCCAGTAAAAGATATATATTGGCCATCTCAATATGACAGCAACTATATATTAGTTTATTAAACTGCACAGTACTAAATACGCATGATACACTCTCATAATAACACTGTTAGGGAGTGGAGATTACTAAAAGATCAACCATCTAGATTCTATCTAAAGAAGCTTAGTAATATACAAGGCCCTGGTTCAATCCTTAGTACCCCAAATAATAATAATATTTAGCAGAGCTAATCTCATGAATATATCACAAGGCTCTCTGAAATACTGAGTTATTTCAGATGGTTACTCATTAGACTTTTCTTCATTGAAAGGTCTGTACCACTACTTCTAGCCTACTTACGTTAGACAGAGGTATAGGAAGAGCCAGGCATGGTAAAACCAACCTGTAATCCCAGCACTCTGGGAGACTGAGACAGGAAGACTGCCAGGTTTGAGCCCAGCCTGGACAAGTTAATACCTTAACAAGACTCTAAAATTTTTTTTTCTTTTTTTTTTTTTGCAGTACTGGGGATCGAACTCAGGACCTTGCGCTTGCCAGGCAGGTGCTTATGCCACGGAGCTAAATCCCCGGCCCAAGACTCTAAAAATTAAAAAAAAAAAAAAAAAAGGCCAAGTTCAATTCCAATATGGCCAAATGAAACAAAATTTTAAAAAGTGAGAGGGGACTCAATCCACACATGCAATCAGTCTAAGTAGCTTCATGAGGCTAATAAATTATATCTTTGAATTCAGCAATTAAAATTCTATGGCTCTCAGAGATAGGGATTTAGCTCAACAGTTCAAGCACTTGTCTGGTAAGTGTGAGGTTGTGAGTTTGATTTCTGGTATAAATAAATAAAACCCAAAACTCTATGGCTTTAAATTACTTATACTCCTTTTCATTTCACTGATGCAGATGATGGCAAATTATTCTCTTTGACAAATGAGGAAAAATATGAATTATAATCTCTCAAAAAAACCATCTCTTTTATGTTAATGAGAAAATCAGTTGTGGTGCTATTTCTTCTCCACTAAGTTCTACAGCAGAATCAAGAAAGGAGTTCAAGTTTGATGTTATACAACATTAATACTCATCAACTACATTCTCAAATTGCCATTTTTAAACAGTACCTTAGTATATTACCTTGCTTCTGAGGATCTCAGATTCTTGCTCGAACTCACTGATATTCCCTACTCATCCATAAAGTTGAATAACAATATTATTCACATTTTACCAGATGCAAATAAAGGACAAAAGGAGTAATGCCCAATTAAATACAGCTAACATCCAGCAATGAGGAAACCTAGAAGTCTATAGATATCTTGACAAATGTTATTACCACTGGTTATATTTTGTCTCATCTTGCTCTTAAATATTAAAAAGTAAACTGAAGAGTAGAGCCTAATCAAGTGCCAGCTCTTGTAGAAGTGATACCTGGAAGCAACTGAACAATCTGAAATTCTCCTTTAAACCCAACACATCCAACGCTTGACACTAAAAGAAAGTGACCCATTTCTTGGAATTTTTCTTCTCAAACCAACTTGGAGAATAATCCATAGTAAATCATCAATCATATTACAAGTAGTTATTTCTTCATGTACAATAATGGGAAATGTAAGAACCACAATTGTTTTGCACAAATACAATTTGTAAAGAAAAGAAAGTTACTATTTTAAGAACTACTAGGAACTGGGCGTGGTGGCACATGCCTGTAATCCCAGCATTTGGGAGTCTGAAGCAGGAGGACTGCGATGAGTTTGAGGCCAGCCTGGGCTACAAAGTGAGTTCAAGGCCAGCTTGAATTGCATAGTGAGACCCTGTCTCCAAAAAAAAAAAAAAAAAAAAAAAAAAAAAAAAAAAAAAAAAAAAAAAAAAAAAAAAAAAAAAAAAAAAAAAAAAAAAAAAAAAAAAAAAAAAAAAAAAAAAAAACCTACTAAGAAATGCCTAAACTGCATGGAGAACTTCAAAACCAAAGATGACACTAATTTTATTTCATGGGTGGTCATTCTCTTCTGCCAATTTACCTCTAAGCATGAAGGAAATGACAGTGTGGGTTAAATAATTTATTAAGACCAAAAAGAATGTACAAATAATGGAGATTCAAATTCAGAGGGGAGCAAATAAGAAATGGGAAATTTAGAATGACACAATGTCAAAATGCCGTATTTTTAAAGCCTTCCATTTTGCTCTAATTACTATCACTACTATAACTTCCACTTGTTACCAACTGTAAAACACAAGCACTCTCAGTAGGTTGTAAGCATACAGGCTAACAGACTCATCAACTAGTCTTCTGATCCATCTTAATGACCATGGTGATTTACATGTTCAGAAAATATCTGCACTTCAGTGATAAATCTGTGAGTCTTTGCTATGGCTTATGTCTAGATGTTCTCTGAAGCCTCATGCAAGCGTAGCTGGTGCTTTTTCAGAGGTGGCTGGATTTAAGAGTGTGTGATGCTTGGGTAATACATCAGTCCACTAATTGTTTTGGCACCCACCTGAATCCCAGTAGCCTAGATAGAATATAAAAGTGGCAGAAAGAAGCTGCTAAAGTCACTTGGACTTACTGCTGCCTACTATGAACTGTCTTCTCCTCTGTAATGTCCTTCCTGCCTGCACCCTGCCTTGGAGCCAGCTAACTATGAAGTGAACCTGCTTCAAACTGTGAGCTACATAAACCCTTCCTCCTTTAATTTACAGTGGGAAGACAATGCACAATGTATGGATCATTGTTGTCCCTGATTGACTGTTTTGAAATTTTTAGGTTTTTCTTTTTTTTCCTTGAAATAAAATGGATTTGGGAAAAAAAAGAAAAAAACCCAACAACTTTGGGTATCAGGTATTTTGTCTCAGCAACAAAAAAGTACCTAAGACAGTCTTTGAACAAAGACGACAGTCTTTTAGCTGCTTGTTATTTCTGGTTTGTCTATGGACTGGTTTTTTTTGTTGTTGTTTTTGTTTTTTGAGACAGTGTCTCCCTATGCAATTCAAGCTGGCCTTAAACTCAGCAATTCTTCTGCCTTGGCCTCCCAAGTGCTGGGATTATAGGCATGCATCACTAAGCCCAACTGTGTATAGTTTTCTGTGTGTAGTCTTAAATGCTGATTTATTTTTTCCTTACTTTTCTCCTTTGCTTCATCGACTATATTCTTAAGGATGCTGCTCCCTCACCTTGTAAGACAAAGCGGTTAAACACTGGAGATCTCCAAACTTCTAGAACGAGTTTAAAGTTTTTCAGTTAAGCCTGATGGAATCAAGGTTTTTCCTAAGGACACAGATAAGCAATTAAAAATTCTTTCTTGTTCTCTACAGTTCATTTCCACAAGCTTCCAGCAGGCATAACAGCGTAAGGTTTTATTTCTTTATTTTTTTGGTACTAGGATTTGAACTCATGACCTCACACTTGCCAAGCAAGCGCTTCCTCCGCTGAGCTAAATCCCTGGATCCTAAGTTTTTATTTCTTAAGTTTCAAGAAATCTTGAGGGTTGCAACTGTTGAAAAGGTTTGTTTTCCCAGTAATTCTGTTAGTTCTTCCAAAGTTGTCTGGATAGGTCAGTCAGCCTACCTTTCACAAACCTCAGTATAATACTGATTTCAAGACCTATCTTAATATTCCATAGCCATCTCTCATTAGCCTGGAATCAGTTCTCAAAAATCTGAGACAAACTGAACAGTTTTTAAAAATTCTTTACTACTCACTGCCCTTTGGAGTCTCAAAAAATTCTACACACCAAGAAAGCAATTCAATTGAATAGGTCCAAAAATTAAAACTTTTAAGACAGATATCATGATCCATGCCTGCAATACTAATTTTTTTAAATGCCCACAACCTTTTCTGTTTTCTCTTTCTCTCATGTGGAGCCTAAATCTTCCCTTGAGAGTGGGATCTACTTAGTGACTCACTCTTACGGTACAGAATGTGGTAAAAGTCACTGTGTGTCAGTTTCAAGATTAGATCATAAAGTGACATCGTGATTTCCTCTTTGCTATCTCTTGTAAGAGAGAGAGAGAGTCCACTTTCATTTGGCTTTGGATGTAAATTTATTGATCTATAGACAGTTAAGGCAGTTATTCTGGGCTTAACCACAAAGAATAATCCCTACCCGGAAAGTCCCAGAACAAGATGTTATAACTCAGTAACTGATAAGCAAGCAACATTCCACAATCAAAGGAATGCACAGAAAAGGTGAGTTTACCAAAAACTAAGATGGCAACTGAGAAAACTGTACCCCTTGCACACAATGAGGAGAAGGGAGAAAGGACCTTGAGAGCTAGGGGCATAAAAGCTACTGCCTATGTGAACCAGATGTGCCTGTTTCTGCTATTCAAGTTTTGCTTCTTCACATATCCTACTCCATACTTTTGGAGTCAGGACAGTGGGTTTTTCCCACACTCGGATTGTTCTCTCTTGGGAAGCTAGCTACTGAGTCATGAGGAAACTCAAATGCCTTTACTACAAGAGTTCCCCAACAAGGAACAACAAGGAATGCATGAGGACACTGTGTTTGAACTCTAATCAAACTTTCAGACAACTTTCAGACAACTGTAGCCTTGGCCAATATCTTACTTATAAGATGGGAAATTTCAGGAGCCAGGTGTGGTGGCACACACCTGTAACAATCCCAGCACTCAGGAGGCTGAAGCAGGAGGATTGCTAGCAACCTAGCCTGGGCTACATAGTGAGTTCAAGGCCAGTCTCTACTACACAGTGAGTCCTTGTCTCAAAAAAAAAACTATTATAAAGCTGGGCAAGGTGATGCATGCCCGTAATCCCAGTGCTTGCAAGGCTGAGGCAGGATGATTGTTGCAAGTTCGAGGCCAGCCTGGAATTCACAATAGTGAATGTAATGGCAGGTTGAATTCACAGCAAGACACTGTCTCAAAAAAAAAAAAAAAACTATTATACAAAAAATTTCAAAAGATGGGTGATCCAGAGCCACAACTACATAGCAAAACAATTCCTAAATTCCTGCTCACAGATATTGACAGATGAGAAATGTTTATAGCTTTAGCCACTAAACTGGGGCGATATATAACAGAGCAGTAAAACACTAAGTAACAATGAATTTTTTTTTCTTTTTTGTTTTTTTTGGCTGTACCTCTTTTTGGATTAAAGTTTTCTGAAGGACAAATTCTACACTGCACTTCTTACTTCTTCAGTGCTTAACAGTCTGGCATACATTACACTTTGAAAAATTGTGTAGCTAAAAATAAGAAGTAGGGAGACATCTTTCTCAAATGGGAATGGGATCAAGAGATGGTGGTGAGCACTGTGTACAAGCACTGACTCCACATAAGGAAAGTAAATGTTATATACTACTAAAAATGAACTTTCAAAATTATAAAAAAAAAAAGAAAAGAAAAGATACTTGGTGGGATCCTATTTCAAAATAAAATATGCTAACAGGGCTAGGGATGGAGCTCAGTGCAAAGTCCCTAGATTCAATCCCTAGTAAAAAAACCAAAAACGACTTAAGGATTTCCAGTGTTTTCTTCCTTTCTAATGTAGACATTTAAAGCTAAAACTTTCCCTGCAAGCATGGTTTTAATTATATTCTGTAAGTTTTTAAATATACTTGTACTATTCTGCTTATTTTCTAATTTTCATTTTTATTTGTTTTAATCCAACAGTTATTTAAAAGTGTGTGCGCACACTATTTCTTTTCCTTCAGTGCCAGGGATCAAACCTGGGGCTTTGCACATATTAGGCAAGTGCTCTACCACTGAGCTACACACCTAGCCCCAGAAATGTAGGGATATTCTAATTATTGTTTGGATAAGGTTATACACACTATAGTGAATGACACTCTGTATGATTCTAATCTTTTGAAGACTGTAGACAATTGCTTTATGCTCCAGAGTATGGTTAATTTTCTTCTAACTTTTTTTTTTGGTAGGGAGACATAGGGTTTTGATGGTAATGCACACTGGCCATGATCTCACTAGGTAGCCCAGGGTGGCCTTGAGTTCAGTCATCCTCCTGCCCCAGCCTCCCGAGTGCTGGAATTACTAATAAAAACAATGAATATGGTTTATAAATATGGTTAATAAAAACATAGAATATGGTTAATTTCTGATTACAGAATTCTGGAAATCAATTAAAAGGGAAATGAGACAACAAATCATTGAGAAATTGCTAGAGCTCTAGATATGGAGAGTAAATTCTGTCTTTTTTATGTACAGTAAAGCTGCTCCCATTCTCCTCTCTCCTGCTCCCTCAAGCACAATAGGGTATAGGTTCTTCTCCCAGCCATGTTGGGCCCACCAAGGTGTAACTGCTGTCTCCTCACTGCTGGTTCAGACGTTTCCACGTCACTGGCCTTGCGTGACTATGTCACCCTCCAGAGATGTGTGTGTGTCTGTATGCTGGGCTGTTGTCCTGGGTCTTAGGGTTCCTGTCAGTCTTACATTCTTCCAGCTGGCCTGCCTTCTGAGATGCAATGTAGGAGCCCAGATCACACACTGTCTTTCAACCAGCCTTGTCATCCGGGATCTTATTTTATTTAAAGGAAAATTTTAATTTAGCTTATGCCTTTATATTTTTACTTTAAGACAGAGTTTGATTAATTACTAAGTTATCCAGGCTAAGCCTCCCAGAGTAATGAGACCATAGGCCTGCACTAGTATGCCTACAGCACTTCTCTCTTTGTTTGCTTTTGTTTCCCTCTTTCTTTTCTGGCTTTCTTGAGTCAGGGACTTATTATATAGTTCAGGCTGGCCTTGAACTCATTATGTTCCTCAGGCTGGCCTCAACTTGCAGCAATTCTCCTCTCCTGTCTCAACCTCCCAAATGCTAGGATTACAGACATGCATAACCATGCCAGTACATCTCTCTTTAATGCAGTATTATGTAGCCAAGGTGATAACATCAGTATAATTATGTATTATTCAGACTAAAAATAATTCCAAAACCATGAAAACTTAAATGCATAAATTATTAAGTGGAAAAATTATTTTTTACATTCTTAGTTCAAATATCTGATATCCAAATCAGTTATATGTATAGATTTGTTTTAGAGAAAGTCTTATCAGCCTATCATACCTATAATCTCAGCACTCGGGAGGCTGAGGCAAGAGGATTGTTGAGAGTTCGAGACCAGCCTGAGCTACAAAGTGAGCTCAAGGCCTGCCCAAACTGCATAGAGAGACCCTGTCTCAAAAGAAAAAAAAAAAAAAAAACTTGAGAAAGTCCTATCATATACAAGTTTTTATGTTGTTTTCAAATACATATAAATCCAGGATACATTTGACAATAATTGGTAAGCACTTAGGCCTACAATGTGGTCTGAAGTTTAAATTAATTTCATAGCAAGTACCAATTACAAAAAGCAGTATTTTTTCACAATTCTGGCAAAACATACACATGAAATAAATTATTAGTTTTTAGAAGCTGCTGGAGTTCATTTTCTAAGAAAAAATTCAGTACTAAACTTTTTTGATAAAACTTTAATTTTCCATCTTTTCACAAGATAACAATATGCAATGTAGCATTTATGAGGGATCTTCTTCTGAAGGTGGTAGCCATTGTTAATTCCCTATTATCTTGTTTGAAGTCCTGTATCATTTTCATTGTTTTATTTGGTTGGGTTTTATTGTTTTGTCTTGTTTGATTTTATTATATCAGATGGCATGGGCAGCTTACCAAAGATAACAAGGTATATTACGGTAGCCGCTTTGTATTTACTATTATTTTGTTTTGAAGTCCTTTATTGCATTCATTGTTTTGTTTTTACTGGTTCTATTTTGCTCTGTTTTGTTTGATTTGTTTGGCAGCTATCCTGAAGATAACAAGAGGCATTACTATAACCACTGCTGATTTCCTATTATCTTGTTTTGAAGTCCTGTGTCCACACCATTTTGTTTTGATTGACTTTGTTGTTTTATCTTGCTTGATTTTATTCTCTTCAGAATAAAAATTACTGAAAAAATATACATATATACCTTTGTTCAAAAAAAAAACTTTGATTTTTAAGTCCAGAAACTTATTTTTATCACAGTATTTCCCATTTGAAGGAGGAAAACAGACAGTAAATGTTTCAAGCATAATTGGGTGGAAAAAACTGAACCATAACAACTGAAAGCAAATTAGACTTACAATTTTTTTTTTCATTCCTCAGAGCTCATATTTTTGTTAGGAAGACTTAGTATACAATGAAGCTATAGCTTTCAAAACCATAAACATCTCTAATATATTATTTTCTTACATCATTTTTTTTTTTTTTTTTTGTACCGAGACTCAAACTCACGACCTTACATTTGCCAAGCAGGCACTTACACCACTGAGCTAAACCTCCGGCCCTATTTTCTTATAATACAGTTGTTTTGGGGGTTTTTCCCCTTAATTTTTTTTGTGAGTTTTTTTGTTGTTGTTGTTGTTATTGTTTTTTAGTGTTTTGATTTTCTGGAGACAGAGTCTGGCTGTGTAGTTCAGGCTGGCCTTGAACCAGGCTAGCATCAAACTCATTGTACTCTTCTGGGATTACATAGGGGTGTCACCATGCCCAGTATAGTGAAGTTTTTGAATTGCCAAATCAAAATTGAAAACATTTTCTCATATTTAATATCCAAGATCTGGACTGAACGTATTTCTTTTGATTATAAGGACACTGATTTTAAAGTGACAATTTAACTGAACAAGGTGACAAAACCAGGATACTTACAGTCATTCTTCAATATATTCAACTATGTATAATAGTTCTAATGTTATTGTTAAATATGTCCCTTTAAATTTTTGCCGCTGTTCTAGGAAACTTGAAAAAGAGATTTTACAGAGCTTGTGGTACTTCCCTTCATTATAACTACTCTTGATATATCCAGACTTCTTGTATCTCATATTACACTTCAAAACAAGAAGCAAGAGTAATAATCTAGGAAGGAAAACTAAAACTAAAGAAGGAAACAAAAACTAGAAGCATTTACTCCTACTTCATTTCCTTTTTCTAGGGATACAGAACATCCTGAAGAAAGTCATCTTCAACCACACCTCCCCAACATGTGTTCACTCTCTAAAAATGCAGCATCAAATTGCATTTGGCTTTTCCACAAGTTACTACAATTCATGAAGTTTGTACTAGTAGAAAAGCAACTGGATTGGTGATTCATGCCTATAATCCCAGCACTTAGGAAGCAAGGCAGTAGAATTACTGTGAGTTTGGGGCCAGTCTGGACTACACAGTGAGACTCTTGCCTCACACATATATGTGTGCACGTGCATGCGTGCACACACACACACAAAGAATACTAATAAATATATAGCGAAGAAGATCTTTGCCACTTTTGGGGAGGGCAGTGCTGGGAATCAAACCTAAGGTTTTGTGCATGCTAGGCATGGATTCTACCACTGAATTACACACCCAGCCCTCTACAACTATTCTTTTAACAATTTATGCCTACATACATAATCTTACCCTTCTGGGTTTGTTTCCTAGACATTGCAGTTTCCAGACCTAAAAACAAAGACAGGAGAAAAGTATCTTTTGTCTTTTCTGGGTTCTGAGAGTGTATCTGATTTAAAAGCTGGCAACAGAAGTCTGTAGCTGGAAGCAACAAATGTAGAATCCTGGTGGTTCGAAATTCTGCTCACTAGCTGTTAATCTCTGTTCCTTTGCTTTTATCAACTTCTTATTAGGAAGTATCATTGCAGATAGTCATGTCTCTTTTTCCTGGGAGAGCCTGGAGGGAAAAACACAAATACACACATTCACTTTTACGTATACTATGACCATCTGTATGAAATTTCTAACACTCATGTTTTACTTTGAATTTCTCTATACAAAACCAGTTTCTAAAAATATTGTGGAAAGAATATAGCTGCTATATTTGTTTGTTTGTTTGAGACAAGTTTATATAGTTCAGGCTGGCCTTGAACTCACTATGTAGCCCAGGCTAGCCTGGAACTCATGGCTATCATCCTGCCTCAGGCTCCTGAGTGCTGGGATTACATACAGGCATGCACCAATGTACCTGGCAAAAGCTATATTCTTAAGAAATTTAACTTTGATCACTTCAGTTTAGAAAGCGTGTTTTCTTAGTCAAATTGTTTTGTACCTGTTTCAAATATTTCATCCCTATTTCTGCTTCACAAACTGAAATACTACTTTTTATCCCTAACATTTTTCTTACCATTTGATCTTCCTATCCAAATCAAGAGTCTTTCTCTTCTTCTAGAATTTAACCCCTCAGGTTTCTCAGAATTTGGGAAGTCCAAGTGGAGGGAGTACAAAAGAAAGTTAATACAGAAAATCAACACATCAATATGTGATACTGCTGGCAGCTTTTGTTTGCTGGGGAGGTTTTTTGTTGGTTTTTGTTTTTTTCTTTCAAGACAGGGCCTTGTTTGGCAGTTCAATCTGGCCTGGAACTCACTATGTAGCCCAGACTGGCCTCAAACTCAGTCCCTCTGCCTCAGCCTCTGAAGTGCTGGGATTACAGACATGCACCACCATTCCTGGCTTGAGACAGCTTTCTTAAATTCTAAAGATACAAATGCTGGAGTTTTTTTTTTTCTTTGTGGTACTAAGACTTGAACCCAGCACCTTACACAAACTAGGTAAGAGCTCTACTATTGAGCTACATCCCCAGTGTCCCACTCTTTTGTTTGGAGAGGGGCGGGATGTACCAAGGATCATACTCACAACCTCACACCTGCCAGGCACTCACTCTTTTTTTTAAGGTAGGGACCAAACTGGCCTTTAACTTGTAGTCATCTTGCTTTACCATCTAAAGTAGCTGGGATTACAGGAGGACAACACCCCCATTCTTGCCCTGGTTTTCTCCATATCATTAAACATTTTAAAGATACATGCCCAGGAATTTTGGGTAAAGAAAGCCTGATAAAGATTATAACCCAGAAGTTAGGAAATAAATAATAAATATAAAATTAAATATAAATAAATAATAAAATTAAAGCAGACTGTACACTATGGATATCAATATGGCAAGTCCTCAAAAAACTAGGATTATAAATATTAGAGACATTCTCCTTTCTGGTACTTTCCCCCAAAGAATTTAAAGCATCATACAGGCACATCCCTGTTTACAGAGGTACAGTTTGTAACAGCTAAATCTTGGAAACAATCCAAATGCCCATTAACCAATGAATGTACTTTTTTGTAATACAATGGAGTACTGCTCAAACATAAAACAGGATAAACTTGGGACATTTATAGCTAAACAGATGGACCTTGAGACCATACAAAGTGAAACAAATCTGACACACGTGTAAATATCACAGTCTCTCTGACATGAAAAACTAAAAGTGTAAATAAAAACCAAAATGTATATTAGATATTGTGAAATAGGAAGAAACTGTTCAAAAGGAAAGGAGAACTGGAGGGGAGAGGAAGGGAAGAAAAAAGAAAAAAATGAGAAAAAGATAAAATGGAAACAAAGCTTTGTAAATAAGGAGGGGAAAAGGGGTTGAAGGGAGCAGAGGAGAATGGAAAAAAAGGAGGAATTAAGATATAAAATGCACAGATATAAATTTCCTTTGATGAATGTAATCATTAGGTATATTCAAATTGTACCAATAAACATAATAAAAAATATAATAGACCATAAAATTAAAGAAAAGCTGAAAATATCACCCATTAAGAAGTCAGAAATAGCAAGAAATGGATAAATATAGACGAAAATAGAATGAATGAAATGAAGAAAAACCTTCAAGGGAAAAAAAAGAGATTAAAGGAGATAATACTGGAACACAAAAAAATAGTGATTAGCTCAAATTAATATTGGGACTCAGAAATAAGACAAATCAATAAAAAAAGATAAAAAGCATTCACACACACACACACACACACATATATATATGTATATATGTATATATATGAAAATTCCCTTGAAATTTCTATTTGTTCACTCCCCACCAATTCCAACCATAAAACCATCTGTTTTATGTTTAAAATATATTCAGAAGCCAGGCATGGTAGTACATGCCTGTAATCCCAACCCTTGGGAGGCTGAGGCAGAGGATTGTAAATCTGAGACTAGCGTGGGCTACAAAGTGAGCTCAAGGCCAACCTGAACTGCATATCAATTCCCTGTCTCAAATCAAAAAGACAAAAAACAAAACAAAATAAAACACTGAGAACTAGAGCACTTCTCACTTCCATTGCTACCACCCCTGTCTAAGTCACAAACATCTCTCACATGTAATCAGGATGGTAATAGCCTCTAACTGGCATCATGAGTCATCCATCTGCCACCTGTGGCTTCTATTTCACTATGACAATTTTTAAAAATTTAAGACTGATTATGTCCAACACTACTGCTTCAAGTCCATTTCACTAAAAAGAAAAGCCAAAGTCCTTAGACTGGCCTTCCTAGCCTTATCTATTCAGGTGACCTGTCCGTTTCTCCTTTTACCTCTCTCACCTCATGTCCTACTACTCTTCCCTCAGATATGCCACTAGAGACATGCCAGCCTCTTTATTATCCCTTTTCTACTCTTGATATGTATAAAATATCCTCAAGGTGCCCTCCTGCCAGGAATGTTCTTTTTGTAGTTACTGACATGAATTTCCTCATCTCCTTCAGATTTTTTTCAAATGTTACCATCTCTGTAGTTATTCACTAGAATCTATTGAACTTGGGGGTTAGAACAGTGGGAGTATATGGCATTATTACCCAGAGCCATTTCCTTCACATATTCTAGGTTACTAGAAAAGGTTCCACTGAGGTGAGGAAAACCATGAAAACCAGCAGCTTCTATGACAGAGGGAGCTGACTTCACATGAAACAAAGCACAGAAAACTCCACCTACTGCAGTGTCAGTAAGAGTTTGCATTTTTTGGTAACAAGACCAAGGTTCCATCTGTCTGAGGTTGCTATCATAGTTAGTGTAAGCAATGGACCAGATCAGACAGAAATCTAAAGAGCAAATCTGGAAACAAGACTCTTAAGGGATCTTGGTAAATGTTCTACATATCAGGATGGAGATACTAGAGAAAGACATCCCTGGCTGACCAGCTTGCACACAGAGACAGAAAAAACATGAGCTGGCCCAATGGAAAATAAGTTAAAGTCAGTAAATTACGGTCAGGGTTTAAATACAGTTAAGCTTTTTGTTTTATCCTAACAAAGTTTTATTCTAACAAAGATTTATGTGTGGTGTGGTTTATGGCTGCTTTTGCACTAGGACAGTAAAAATGAGCAGTTGTAACAAAGACCACATGAACCAGAAAGCCTAAAATATTTTCTGTATGGCTTTCCAGAAAAAGTTCATCAAACTCTGTGATATAATAAGAAATCATCAATAAATTTAAAATCATTAAAATCATACAAAGTAGGCTCTTGGATGTAAAGCAGTAAAACTCCAAAGCAGGGAAGAAGTATGGAAACCTTCAAGTATATCTCAAAATTAAACAATTTACTTCAAAACAACTCACAGAGGGCTGAGGATTTAGCTCAGCAACATTAGCACCTGCCTGGCAAGCAAAGTTTGAGCCCCAGTACCAAAAACAACAACAACAACAACAATAAAACAAACAAAAAAAACCCCTCACGGATCAAAGAAAAATAATGCAAAGGAAATTAGAAAATAGCTTGAAATGAAAGAAAATAAATACATCATATTAAAATGTATGAGATAGCAGCTGGGCGTGGTGGCTCATGCCTGTAATCCTTCACTCAGGAGGCTGAGGCAGGAGGATCATTGCCAGTTCGAGACCAGCCTGGGCTACAAAGTGAGCTTAAGGCCAGCCTGAACTGCATAGAGAGACCCTGTCTCCAAAAAAAAAAAAAAAAAAAAAGATGTAACTAAAGTGGCATTTTAAATACTTATTGCAGAAAAGAAGAAAGGTTTTAAATATGTAATCTGAACTCATTTAAAAGCTGGATATGGTAGCACACACTGAATCCCAGTTACTCAGAAAGCTGAGGTAGGAGGATCAGAAGCGCCACATAAGCCTGTACACATTACACAGACCCTGTCTCAAAACAAAAAGGATTGAGTCTGTAGCCTAGCATGTGTCTAAAACCTGGGTTCAATCTCCTGTACCCCCCCCAAAAAAAAAAAGGGCATCATGGCACATGCTTGTTAATCCCAGCACTCAGGAGGCTGAGACAAAAGGACTGTTGCAAGTTTTAGACCAGCCTGGGCTACAAAGTGTGCTCAAGGCCAGCCTGAACTGCATAGCAAGACCTTGTTTCAAAAAGACCAAAAAATAAAATAAAATAAAATAAAATAAAAGTAAATTCCTTTCACACAAAGACAAGCACAAATTCAGATAGCACCTATTCAATATTTAAAGACAATATAATACTAATTTTCCTATACTCACAGAAAACAGAAGAAACACTCTGATTAATTCCATATGAACTGTGGGATTGTGTAGTAGGCAGAATTCTAAAGCTATCTCTTTAAGGTTCCTGTCCCTTAGTTATTCATTCAGACATAATCTAAGTACTACTGTGCAGGAATTTAGCAGATGCAATTAATTTAGGTCACATTCTTTAATGAGATTAGCCTGGAGTATCCAGGTAAGCTCAATCTAATCACATGACCCTGGAATTAAAAAAGCTGTATCAGAAATATGGAAGATAAGAAAGTCAGGGAAACTTCAAACTGGAGAGAAATCTAACCTGCTATTTGCTTTCAAGGGAGCCATAAGGCCAACAAATGGAGATAGCCTTAGAGGTTGCAAATGACCCCAGGCCATTAGCCAGTAATAAAATTGGAACCTTAGTCCCACAACTGCATGGAAGTGAATTCAGCCAACAGCTTGATTAAGCCTGAAAGTGAATTTTCCTTCAAAGCCTCCTTAAAGGAACACAATGCTACTAACAACTTGATTTCAGTCTTGTGAGATTAATCAGAGAAATAACCAGCTGAACCAAGTCATATCAAATCTGATTCACCAAAACTGTGAAATAATAAAGTGTTCCTTTAAGTCATTAAATCTGTAATAATTTGTTATAGCAGCAACAGAAAATTAATACAGCCCAATTACCCTGATACTGAAAGCAAAAGCATCACAAGAAAATTATATTCCTCAAAAAAAATAAATGCAAAATTCACTAATAAAACACTAGCAAGTCAAATTCAGCAACATAGAAAATACTGTATTCTGACACAGTGTAACTTATCCCGGGAATCCAAGCTTGGCTTAATATCCAAAAAGCACTTCATGTAACATACCATTATCTATAAAATAAAATGACAAAAACCAGATGCTCAGCTCAATGACCATAGAAAAAGCATTTCACTAAAACCCTATCTCCATCCCTGATAACAACTCTCAAACTAATAATAGAAAGAAAATGGTCTCAGAGTTTTATAAAGGCCACCACCTATGACAAACCTACAACAGATATCATACTTAATAATGAAAAACTAGTCTCTTCCTTGTACCAGGAAAAAACTAGAATGCCTACCTTCACTACTTGTTTTCAACAATGTACTGTATGATCTTGTCAATGCAATAAGGAAAAGTAAGTCATTAAGACTGAAAACGAATGGGCTGAGGATATAGCTCAGGGGCACAACACCTGCCTAGCAAGTGCAAGGTCCTCAGTTCGATTGCTAGTAGCAAAAATAAATAAATAAATAAATAAATAAATAAATATCCATTAAGATTGAAAAAGAAAAAAAGTCCTTATTCAAAGATGTGAGGACCCATGTATAGCAAATGCTATTAAATCCAAACACATAAATACACACACACACACACACAACATGCTTACACACTAAAAAAAAAAAAAAACCTATTAGGATGAAAAAACTCGTTCAGCAAAGTTGAAGATTAAGACTAGTATAAAAAAATCAATGTTCAATTGTATTTCCATATACTAGTAATAAACAATCCAAAAATAAAAGTTAACAAAAAGCATTCACAGTACCTAGGAATAGGATGGGAATAGTAGAACATGCCTGTAAACCCAATGTCACATGACACATAAAAGGATCTCTATAAGCTCAAGACCGGCATGTAGCCCAGGATGCACTACACAGTGAGACTTTGTCTCAAAAAAAATTGAGGAATAAATATAACAGATATGCATGTCTCATACACTAAAAATGCTAAAACACTGAGAAAGATTCATGTTCTTTCTAATCTATAAACTACTCATGCAAACTCTACTAAAATTCCAACAAGCATTTTTGTAGCAACTGACTATCCTGTGCCTTTATATGGAAAGGCAAAGAAATTAGAATAGCCAAAATGACATTATAGTATACTATGTCAAAACTTACTATAAAGCCATAGTCACGTAGTTGGTATACTATGGTGAAAGGACAGACATTTAGATCAATGACAGTCCAGCAAGATGTGTGCCTGTAGTCTGTTACTGAGATGGGTGGTTTTATGATTAGTGTCTAGATGTCCACCCAATGCCTCATGTGGTCATAGGTGTTTTTTTGTTTTGTTTGTTTTTGGAGATGGCTGAGTCTGGAGTGTGTGACTGATTCCTAGTGCAGTGTTGGGATTAAGGGTGCTGAGATTAGGGGTGGGTGATTACTGGATCAGTCCATTGATTGGATTGGCACCTCCCTCATCCTCATAGATTGGATACAATATAAGGAACAGAGAGACTTGGCCTCTCTCCTCTCTTATTGTTTTTGCTGTCTTCCACCACAGTGAACTGTTGACCCCTCTACCATGTGCCACTCTGTTTTAGATTATTAGCTAACATTTACAAACTGTTTGATAAACCTTTCCCCTTTTAATTTTGGGTATTTTTTCCTAGTAATGAAAGAAAAGTAACACAGAAGTTGGTACCAGAAGTAGAGTAGCTGCTGTGACTATACTTGATCACATGGTTCAGAAGCCTTTGGAAATGGCTTATGGAAAGAGTTTGGAAAAGTTTGGAGATGCTGGCTAAAAAATTAGAGCTGGAATGCCTTACTCTGCTCTGTATCAGAGATTCTGGTCAGAGCTCAGAAGACCAGAAGGCTGATAAAAATTCTGCCAGAAAAGACTGGGTTCTGGAGGTTTCTGCTGGGAAGAAAGACTGCATTGGCTGTTGGACTTCAGACAATGTGTGTTACAGCTTGACAAAAAGTTTATCTGCATTTTGCTCATGTCCAGAGACTTTGCCTGAGACTAAGGGTGATAGACTAATTAATCTGGCAGAAATGTTGAGGTAGTCTAATGCTGAGGTAGTGACATGGTTACTGTTGGGGGCGTTAGATTTATGTTGAAGAAGCTGGGCATGGTGATTCACACTTGCAATCTCAGCACTCAGAAGGCTGACACAGGAGGACTGCCATGAATTCAAGGTCAGCCTAGACTACATAGTGAATTCAAGGCCAGCCTGACCTACTGTGACACCCTGTCTCAAAAACAAAAAAAGAGCCAGCAAAGAGCCCAGCAGAAGCCAGGCATGGTGGCTCATGCCTATAATCTCAGCACTTGGGAGGCTGAGGCAGGAGGATCGTTGCGAGTTTGAGACCAGCCTGGCTACAAAGTGAGCTCAAGGCCAGCCTGAACTGCATAGTGAGACCCTGTCTCAAAAAGACAAAAATATAAATATTCCAGCAGAACAACTTAAAACATTGAGTCTGTCCAGAAAGGAAGCCGCAATAAAGCTATGGACTGAAAGGGCTGGGGATTTAGCTCAGTGGCATGAGTACCTGCCTTGAAAGCATGCAGTCTTGAGTTCGATCCCCGGTACCAAAAAACAAAAAGCCAAAAAAACAAAGCTATGGACTGCAGATACAGCAGAGGAGATCTTGATCACAGAGAAGGAACAGGAGAAAAGATGGTCTGAGGGCATCACAAAAAAGCAGCAGGCCTCCATCCTTTGCAGCCTCAAAATTGCAAAAATGAAAGACTGTTTTGAGAAGAAAGCCACAGAGTGCAATGTTCCAGAATGGCAGCAGCCTAGAGAACTTGTCCTTCAGAATTGAATTCAGAGTGCCAGCAGATCCAGGCACTTAATTCCCACAAGCAACAGAGAGGGAAGCCTGACTATAGCTACAGCTGGCAGCAGACCTTGGTATCATCCATGTGGTGCTAGTTTTAGGCACATGCAGAATACAAGAGATGTGGCTTCCACCTAGAGTTCAGAAAGCTTGGGAGGTCAGGCAGTGTCCTCCTGAGAGGGCGGTGTGTGAAGGTATAAGTGTGAACTCAAAGGTGCAGTAAAACCCCAGAAATTTTAGAGAAGGGAGCAGAGCAGGCTCAAGAGAGAAGTCATGTGAGCTACAATCACTGGAAGTGCCGTAGCGGTGGAGTGACTCACAAGCCCTTTAAAGTCCCTATCTTGCCACAGATTTCCTTGGATGCTGCCTATGGAACTATGGGGCTTAATGTTGGCTCTTCTGATTTTGGACTTACTTTAGTCTGTTCTTTTGTATTCCTATTGTAACTTTTGAAACAGAAATGTCTATTTTGTGCTATTGACTTTCTTGTGCTACAGCACTTTGTATTATTTAACTTTCTTTTCATTTGTACAGTGGCTCACAGCTAAGAGTTTGCCTTAAATCTCAGAGGATACTTGGGACTTGGACTTTTCAGCAATGCTAAAACTGTTAGGACTTTAGTAACTCTTTAGAGACGAACTAAATGCCTCTTGCGTAACAGGATATACATGAGTCTTCAGGGAGCCAGGGGTGGAATGTTATGGTTTGTGTCTAGATATTCCAGCTTCATGTGGTCATAGGAGGTTTTTTTTGGAGATGGCTGAATCTAGAGTATGTGGTTGATTCCTAGTGCAATGCTGGGATTAAAGGTGTTGGGATTAGCAGTGGGTGGTTGCTGAATCAGACCACTGATTGGACTGGCACTACTCTTATCCTGGTAGACTGGATACAATACAATATAAGGGATAAAAAGAGGCTTGCCTCCCTAATTGCTTTTGTTGTTTTCCAATGCCATGAACTATTGCCCCTCTGCCATGTGCCATCCTGCTTTGGAGCCAGCAGATTATGAATTGAAACCTCTTCAAACTCTGAGCTAAATAACCCTTTTTCTTTTTACCTTTGGGTATCAGGTATTTTTTCTCAGCAGTAAGAGAAAAGTAGCTAGCATAGTAAAATGGCAAATTTTGTGGTGAATATTCTAACACAATTTTAAAATGTCAGCCGGGCATGATATCTAACACCTATAATCTCAGCACTCAGAAAGCTGAGGTAGGAGGACTGCCCCAAGTTCCAGGCCAGCTATGGCTACACAAGGAGTTCAAGGCTAGACCCATATGCGTAGTAAGACCCTGTCTCTAAAAAATAAAATCTTAATTCATTTAAAATTAATCAAAAACCTAAAGTGTAATGGGTAACACTTCGTATAACTCTCAGAAGAAAGCAATGGCATAAATCTTTGTAATCTTGGATTAAGTAACAGTTTCTCAGATATACAGTGTGATAAAAAAAATAGTGATTTAAAAAAAAAAAACAGCAAAAGACATATTGGTATTAATCTCCCTTGCTTCAAACACACATCATTCTTGCCACTTTCTGAAGCAGTTCTGGTCTTCTTTTGTGAGTATCTTTAGTTACACTGTCCTGGTTGCCTCAATGTTCTGAATCAATTCAAAACATTTGTCATTCATGGTCTTTTTAACTTTTGGGAACAGCCAAAAGTCAATGGTATGAGATCTGGCGAATAAGGTGGAAAAGACATACTATAATGTATAAAGCCTGCCTTTTTGTTGGATGGCACCTGGCAGCAGCCTTGTGTAATTTTTATCACACTTTATGATGATACAAAAGCAAAGTTTCAGAACTGCTTCAGAAAGTGGTAAGATCAATGAAATAAGTGTGTTTGGAGCTAAAGAAAGTATTCTGAATGAGATTAATGACAATATGTCTTTTACTGTTATAAACTTTTATTTAAGCACATCATATTTTTATCAACTCTTATATAATGACAAAAACATAGGCAACAACCAGAGTTTTGATGGATATCATCAAAATTAGTAACTTTGCACTTCAAAGAAGAGCATCAGTAGAGTAAAAGAATCAACAGAATCCCAGCAACATGGAAAAGAAGATGTTAAGTTCAAGGCTAGCCTAGGCAGCTTAGCAAGACCCCAATCCAAAATAAAAAGGGCTGGGCATGTAGCTCTGTGGGTACGGTGCTTGTCTAGCATAAGCAAGCTCTCTAGTAATGAAAAGAAAGAAATCAACAGAATAAAGAGAGAAATAAATCAGATAAGGGATGTAACTAGAAAATACAAAACATATTTAGAATTCAGTAATTTAAAAAAAAGAATTCAGTAATAAAAAGACAACCCAGTTTTTAAATGGACACCGATGTCAATAGATATTTCTGAAAAGAAGTATAAATGACCAATACATACATGATGCATGCATAATAGTCATTTGGTAAACACCCAAACAAAAATAAGATACCACATCAAATCATCTAAGATGGCTATAATTTTAAAAATATTTTTAAAAAAGAGTAAGAAGCCAGGGATGGTGGCACACATCTGTAATCCCAGTACTCAGGAAGCTGAGACAAAAGGGTCACCAAGAGTTGAAGGACAGGACTGGGGATATAGCTCGGTGGCTTAAGTGCCTGCAAGGTAAGCACAAGGTTGTGAGTTTGATCCCCAGTACAAAAAAAAAAAAAAGAGTTGAAGGACAACCTGGGCTACACAGTAGTACAAGACCAAACTGAACTACCTAGCAAAACACTATCTCCAAAAAAAAAAAAAGGAAAAGAAAAAGGAACAAAAAATTATAGATCTAGTTTGTGTTAATATTGGACAATTAAATGCAGTTATCTTACACTCTGAATAACTAAAGATAACAATACATAACATATTAACCACTGTTACCTTCTAATTATCTTGTTTTGAAGTTTCTCTTTTAAAAAAAATTGCAATTCTACTCCTAGCTATACAATACAAATGAAAACTTTTTAAAATGTGCAATAAGAGATCTTTTTATAAGCCTGCTTTTTCAATAAATGTCTTTATGCATCAGCACTTTCTCATCTAAAAACTCTTCCATAACTATAAGATCTGACTGTCATAGTTTTATTTTGAGAGATGAAGTTTCCATTTAGAAAAGCCAATAAATTATTTTCTTTTTAAATAAAAAGTCCAAGTTATAACAAAGAATTGGAAATTGAAAAAACAAAATTTATGGAAATGTAAAATATAGTCTGAAATAAAAATTTAAAAAAAATTTTTTTGGTACCAGGAATCAAACTCACTACCTCACATTTGAAAAAAAAAAGAAAAAAAAAAAAAATATATATATATATATATATATATATATATATATATATATATATATAAATAAATAAATGTAGTCAGAGGTGGTGCTGCATACATACCTATAACCCTAACATGCACGACACTGAAGAGGACCACTGAGAGTTTGAGGTTGGCCTGAACTACACAGCAAGAACCTATCTCAAACAAACAATACATTCTAAGAAGAAAATAAGAAGCCATATGATGGGGCTGCAGATTTAGCTCAGAGCACAAGTGCCTGCATGGCATGCACAAGGTTATGAGTTCAATTCCTGGTACAAAAAAAAAAAAAAGAAAAGAGAAGCTGTATGATGCCACAATTCCTCTTTAGTGCCATTAAAAGACTGAAGGTTCCTTGACTTAGCATTAGTCAGCAGTAGTAGTTCTAAGTGAGTAAGGGGAGCTTAAACAAAGCAAAATGGGAATATAATTCTGTTTGGCTCCTGTTTCACAGCTTGCCCAGAAATAGAATTGTCTGTAGCCTTCTCATGCAGGTAACCCAAACCCAACAAGTCAAATCATGTCAACTGTATTATTCTTTAGTAATGGAGTTTAACAATGCTGATCATTTCATCCTTACCCCACCATACGAATATGTGTGTGTGTGTGTGTGTGTGTGCGCATCATTCTTTTTATCTTCTGAAGGGCTGATGATCAAGCTGCTCAAGGGAATGTAAGTGCCTACTATCTAAAAACAAGACAGTAAATAAGAGTAATTTTATTCACTGATTCTAATCCATACAGGGAGGTTTCCCACAAAAAAGTAACTTGCAATATACTTTGTTAATTTAAAAAATTAACTGATCAAATACTAAATATTGAACATGAATCTACTATGAGCTGACACAGGAAAAAGTTGTAAAACACATTATTATTCAGGCTTAAAAAGAAAAGAAATTCTGCTACATGCTACAACAGAGATAAATCCTGAAGATACTATATTCAATGAAAAAGCCAATCACATACATAAGTATGATTCTCGTTATGTGAGGCACCTAGCCAGACAACACAATGGTACCTGTCAGTTGCTGAGAGGAAGACAGAATGGGGATTATTTTCAGAGTTTAGTTTTGGAGATGAGAAAAAGGTATGGAGATCCAAAGTGGTGTTGACTGTTAAACAGTATGAACATACTTAATGCACTGTACACTTAAAAAAAAGGCAACAAATTTATATAGCCTGAAGAGAAACCAGAGTATGAACTTAAAAATGGTGGGGCTTTCCCAAAAACACAGACACAAAGCTTTTGTAAATGGGGAGAGGTGGGGTCGAAGGGAGGTAGGGGAATGGGGGGAAGGGAGAGAGAGAGACAGAAAAGACAAGACAGAAAGACAAATCAAGACCAATCCCTTCCCCAAAGACTAATCAATCAATCAATCAATCATTGGTGGGGTTGGTGATACAGCTCAGCAGTAGAGCGTTTATCTAACAACCACAAGGCTCTGATCTCAATTCCCAGAATAACACCAAGAGGGAGGAGGAGTAAATTTCATGTTGTATATATTCTATAATTTTCTTTTTCTTTTTTGAGACAGAGTTTCACCATGCAATTCAGACTGGCCTTGAGCTCACTTTGTAGCCCAGGCTGGCCTCAAACTCACTGTGATCCTTCTGCCTCAGCCTCCTGAATATTGGGATTACAGAAGTGTGCCACATACCTGGCTTTTAGTATAATTTTTAACAGTTGGTTATGCAATAAAAATTAATGCAGGCATAAAGATGCGGTTTTTTTCATACAATGGAGTACTACTCAGATACAAAGAATTAAGTTTGAAACATTTCTAGATGCACCTTGAGACCATACTCTTAAGTAAAATAAATCAGACACATATGTTAACTCCATTGTTTCTCTGTTGTGAGAAACCAAAAGTGTAAGGACCAAAATGTATAATAAGTATTGTGAAATAGGAAGAAAATGTTCAAATGGGGAGAGGAATGGGGGGTAAAAAAAAAATAAGAAAACATGGAATCAAAGCTTTGTAAATGGGGAGAGTGAAGGGGTTGAAGTGAGGGTAATGGAAATGGGGGGGGCACAGTTATATCACACACAGGTACAAAAAGAAGAAAACACAAAACCAAACCACTTCACTAGTGAATCTATCAAACATTTAAAACATGAAATCTACCTTCTAACTCTTCCAATAATACAAGACATAGGAAAACCATCCTGATTCAATCCATGAGTTACTCTGAATCAAAACCAAACAAAGAAACTGTAAGAAAACTATAGATTGATATTCCTTAAGAGTATAGGGGTAAAAGATCTCAAGAAATATCAGCAAACTAAATCCCAAGGGATGATGTGATGGTTAATCTTATTTGTCAACTTGATAAGCCTGAGAGATGCCAAGGAGATTAGTGAAGATTCTGCTTATGTCTGTATGGGTTATGAGGGCACAACTTTGGGGACTACATTAGGTCTCTCTGCTCCCTTAGTCTCTGTGCTGATCCCCTTCTCTCTGCTTCCCGGAAACATGAGTTGAGCAGCTTTGCTCTGCCAGGCCCTTCCCCTGTGATGTTGCTACCTTGCCCGGTCAACTGTGGACCACAACTGCTGAAACTAAGATAAATAAACCATTACCTCCTTAAAAAAATTTTTTTTAATTAAAAAAAAAAACTTCATGCAGTAAATAGTTGATTACTTCACCCAGGAAGAAACATCTAGAAATAAGAAATAGAAAATCTAAATAGTTCTCTATCTCTGCAAGATTAATTTAAAATTAAAAAGATCTCATCTCTTATCTATTGCTGGTAGGAATATAAACTGGTACAAATGCTTTGGAATTCAGCATTATCTTATAAAGCAGAACATTCAACAATACTAAGACCAAGAAATTACATGTATTTCTAAGTAGTACCAAGAGAAGTTTTTGCTTATGGTACATCACAAAACATGTAGTAGTCACAAAAGAAAATAAAAACAAGAAAAATACCATTGATAGGACAATAGATCAATTATGATGTATTCTCTAAAAAAAGTATTATACTGGAGAAAAAATAATTACAACCATATACAATCATATAGATACTAGTAGGCATACACTTCTAATACCAGCACTCAGGAGTCTGAGGCAGGAAGATCACTGCAAATTCGAGGTCAGCCTGAACTACACATTGAAACTTTGTCTCAAAAAAACAAAAAACAAACAATACAAATGAGTCTTAGCAATAAAATGTTAAGTACTTAAAAAAAAAAACAGCTGGGTATGATGGTGCATACCTGTAATCCCAGCACTCTGGGAGGCTGAGACAGAAAGATTATAAGACTGAGCCCAGTCTGGGCAATTTAGCAAGAACCTGCCTAAAAATAAAAAGCTCTGGGTTCAATCCCCAGTACTTCCCCCACTCCCAAAAAATTAGTTTTCAAAAATAAAGTTCAATGGACGGCCGGGGATTTAGCTCAGTGCCATAAACACCTGCCTGACAAGTGTGAGGTAGTGAGTTTGATTCCCCAGTACAAAAAAAAAGCAAAAATAAAATTCAAGATTACATACAACCTAATACCCTTTTTATACAATTCAAATACAGCTAATCATAGACAATGTTATTTAGAAACACACACATACATCTAATAAAAATGTTTTTAGAAAGAGTAAAAAAAACTTTGGAATAGTGTTTACTTTAAAAAACAAGGGGACATTAGAAAGGCAGACATAAAGTTACTGTCAATATAGATTTCTTTTTTTTTTGGTACCAGGGATCGAACTCACGACCTCATGTTTGCCAAGCAGGCGCTTGTGCTGCTGAGCTAAATCCCCAGCCCCCTGTCAATATAGATTAAACATTTTAGAGCCAGGTGTGGTGGCACATATCTGTAATAGCAAAACTTGGGGGGCTGAGGCAAAAGGTTCACCAGGAGTTCAAGGCCAGCCTAGGCTACATAGTTCAAGGACAACCTAAACTACAGAACGAGATCTTGTCTCCAATGAAAAGAACCAGAATGGTATGCATCTATACCAGGGAAACTGAGGCAAGAGGCTCATTTGAGCCCTAGAGTTCCACAGCTATGTCTCTAGGGTTATGTAGGCTTTTCTCATTAATCCAAAGGACAAGGTAGCACCCCAGGAGGGTCTAGCTAGTGTAACAGAAGCCTTAAAGACCCAACAGTTGCTGAACCACATGAGGGTCAAGAACATAGATCTGAATATAGAGAAAATGCTTTTGCTAATAATATGCCTTGAAAGTTAAACTTTCTCTAAAATATAGTATTTAAAATTTCTTCAGAGAATCTGATACAAATCCTGAGTTTCTCAAAAACACAACAAAATGCATGCTGTACTAAAGCAGCCATTTAAGTTGAAGTATGAGTTTCTTGTAAGGTTTCTTAAAACGCACTGATAAAGGCCACTGTGTTTTCTCTTGTATGGTGGCCCATCTTCACACTGCAGGATGTACTTCTTAAAATTTTTTTTTATTTAGATAAAAAAATGAAACAGAAACAGGATAGAAATACAAAATTTCAAAAAAATAAAAATAAAAACAAAAACCAGTAAGAAATCACTAGTTGACAATTACTATTTTCCTCCTAGAAGTAGTTGTTCAAGTTACAAAAGTAAAGCATACAAAGTAGACATTTAAACAGTGAGATTGCAATCAGCTCTGTTCGTCTATCCAACATAAAACTTAGTATTATTGTCATGAATCCTACACTAAAACATACATGCAGTTATATCCTTTAGAATACTTTCCTCTCTCTTTTTTTACAATAACTATAGTCAATTCTCGTAAACTGTTTAGAAGTTCCACACATGTGTAAGTCTCTACATGCATACCTAGCCTTTCTGTATTAGAGGGAAAAACAAACCAAAACAAGTCAACAGTACAAATTCCTAGAGAAACACAAAATGAGGACATATAAAACCACAATACTAGGTGATTTATGATTGTCACCATAATGTCTCCTGTTATTTTCAATAAAATTGTCTATATCATTAGGCATATAATTAAACTTAGTGGTACATAGCACTATCAATAAAAACCGAACATTGGAGACACTATAGGACTTCAAAAGGCAGTTATTAAACCAGAATGGGTATCCTACTGAATCCTGCCATCCCCAGAGTAGTTGCCCCTACTCCCAGACTTGACACACTCAGGCATACCAGATTTGAATAAAATCAGTCAAGACAAAACAGCAATATAGGCAATCTTCTCTGCCTCATCTCTGCTATGCTATTTTTCTGTCATTGTTGTTTACTTTCCTCCTTCATTCCACTATCTGCCCCTTTCATTGAGGCCTTTCTGCCATTGTTCCTGGAATCCTGGTGATTTTCTTCTCTCTCTCTATAATGTCCTTCAGTATTCTTTGCAGGGTTGGATTGGTGGTCACGAACTCCCTCAGTTCCTCTTTGTTGTGGAAATATCTTGTCTCTCCATTAATTTTGAGAGACAGTTTTGCAGGGTACATCAATCTGGGTTGGAGGTTATTTTCTTTCAGGACTTGGAATATTTCACTCCAAGCTCTTCTTGATTTGATAGTTTGCACTGAGAAGTCTGCTGTGATTTTGGTGAGTTTTCCTTTATAGGTAATCTGTTTCTTTTCTCTGACTGCTTTTAATATTCTGTTCTTGTGATGGATTTCTGGGATCCTGAATATTACGTCTGGGTGTAGATCTGTTTTGGTTGTAGCTGACTGGAGTTCTGTATGCCTCATATATCTGAACATCACTTCCTATGCTTGAGAAGTTTTCCTTAATTATTGCTGTGAATACCTTTTTATTTCATTTGTATTTGTCCCTGCTTCTTTGTTCACATTTTTTATTAAGTTATAAATCCTTTTTATCGTCTTCTAGAATTTGTATTGTTACTTCCTGGTTCCTTGTTATTTTTCAGAGATATTTCCTTTCACGATCATACATTGCAAACCTATCTTCAAGTTTTAAAAGTCTGTCTTTAGTTTCTTTTAAGAAGTTTTGCCAGCTTTCAATGGAGTTTTTAATTTCCTGATACTCTTTGGATCAGTTTCATGTATTCTAGATTTTATTTATATTCTTCATCAAAGGCTTCTCTCCTTTCTCTGGGTTCTCCATTCTTTCATTTGTTTCTTCTTGAGGAGTACCCAGTGTTTCTTTTATTTATCTTCTTGTATCTTGCTTCACCTGAGTTAAAATTTCAGATTTAAATTCGTCAATGAGGTCACGGAAGCATTTCTTTATTTCTGATGAGGCTGTGTCTGATACTGCATGTCTACTGCCCTCAATCTGCTCTGTACTCACCCCTCTGGGCTTATTTTCCCTGGGTCGGCAGTTGAAGGCCTTTTGCTATTTTTCTGTCTTGTCATGCTTCTGGTTTCCCTCAGACAGGTGAACCGTGGAGGTGTCCGGACCTTTACGTACTGCCTTAAGTCTAGGGCAGTGCTGCTCTCCCGTCTGCTGTTAATCTGTTACGTGCATGCAGGGGTGGCGGTGTGGGCTGGCTCCTCCCCTCTCAACCAGTGAGTGACTTCAGCATGTTAGACTGTGCCCTGTTGATGTCATAGGTTTGGGACAGCCTCATTCCTGGCTATTGGGTCCCAATCAGGGGCATGGCCCAGCCCAAGCTGATCCCATCAATCCACTTTGGGCCAGGAGCCACAAGTGAAGCTGCCTCAGACGTTATTCAAGCCTGACTTGCCCAAATCCAATGTCATCCTGCTGGTGATCTTGCTCTGGGGAATCTAATTCCCAGGACTCATCAAAGTCCCTGTAGCTCGCCATCTCCACTCCGGGTTGCAGTGCCTCCTCCCACCAAGGGTCTCCAGCTCAGCAACGCCCCTCTCAGCAGGGCTGCGACTCCAGCTCGATCGTGAGTCGCCGGACTCCAAGACACGCCCAGTACAGCTACCAGAGCATGCCCAGCTCCAGCCCTCTGTCCATGCTTCTTCTTTTTAAAAATTTTTTTTTCTTTTTCCTCAGTTTCTTTGTGGGTCGCGATAATAATTTTTCTTTCGTCCAGTCCTCTCCAGGGTGTCAGATTCCAGCATTTGAGCTGTTTTTCTCAGAGAGGTTCTCTATCATGCTACATCTCATTCGGCCATCTTGGATCTCCCCTTCTTTTCATACTTTTTACTTGACCCAAAATCCTTCTGCTGATCTGTTTCTTTTCCTACTTTTAATAAAAGTTTGCTATACTTAAAAAAAATTAAATTTAAAAATCCACTGATAGAAAACATGAGAACGTTCTCAGTGACAGTACTGTAAAGTACTTCCAACCTTCTCATTTCATTCACTTTTCAACTGATATTCACTTGAATGCATACAACATTCTATACCTCTTTCAGTTTCAGGAAAGAATGACAGTATTATCAGAAAACAGGTCAGGTTTAATATGAAAGCAGGTGGTAAGAGACCAGGGCTCTCAACTATTCAAGTGGGAAGTTTGACAATAAAGGAATCAAAGAAATAGGGAATTAGCCAGAATGCTGGCAAAGTTGAATATTTTAAAAGGTCTTCCCCTATTAAATACAGATGACTCATTGAAGAAAGGGAACAAAGAGTATACATACTAGAGAAGAGATTTTTTTGTTTTGTTTTTTGTAGGGGAGAGGACACTGGTACTAGGGTTTGAACCTAAGGGAATGAGCTACCTTTCAGTCTGCCTCCCTGTTTCTTTGGCTATCTGGCTGTCTTTCAATTTTCAGACAGGGTCTAAAAGGCTAAATTGCACAGGCAGGACTCAAGAGTTGTGATCCTCTTTTCTCTGTCTCCCAGAGTGCTGTGATTACAGGTATGTGCAGCTGAGAAGAGTAATTAATACTTCTGGAAGCAGAAAATAAGGGAGAAAATAGAGTAAGAAAGAAAAATTACTCTTACTTTCTGAGTCAATTATCTGCTCCTCACAACCTGAGGCAAAAGAAAGTTTTGAAACAAAAAAAGACAAAAAGAAATAGAAAAAAACGTAAGATGTAGGAAGCCATACTGACTCCAATTGCTTCAGTTATAGAAAAGCAAGAAGGTTTGAAGGCTTGAAAAAAATCGGCAACAAACAATTGTTTACTTACTGCCTGCCAACAGTATTCTCTACATGAAGTTCCATTATTCTGTGAAGTACTTACTGTTAAATTAATGAAAGAATTTGAGGTTGTGGGAGTTTCCAAGATCAAACAGCTCTTAAAACAATGATTCATACCTAGGTCTATGAGACTACAAATTCTATTCCTTTCCTTCCTACTGTAACACACTGCTTCAACATCAGCAATGACAAATTATGAAGCAGCAAAGACCCAGTCAAAGTCACAACGGAACTGGAATAGGTAACGGTAACTCTGCCCTCTCCTTTCTGCATTCAACCATTCAGAGAAAAAGCATTTAATGCTGTCAAGTTACTAAAGTTCCAACACATTTTTGTTTTTGTTGGGGGTTTTTTGTTTGTTTTTGAGACGAGGTTTTGCCATGCAGTTCAGGCTAGTCTTGAACTCATTATACATATTCTCAGCTGGCCTCAAACTTGGAGCAATCCTCCTGCCCCCCGCCTCCCAAGCACTGAGATTACAGGCATGTGCCACCTAGCAGTTCCAGCAAATTAATAAGCACATTTAAGGACTAAGAAAGGGTAGGAGGGCTAGGAATGTAGCTCAATAGGGATGAGAATTTACCTACCTTCAAGGTATTTTTATTATTCTTTACCATTTAAAGCTGGTTTAGGCAGCTGTGAAACATTCTGGCCAGGTGTGTTGGCACATGCCTATAATCCCAGCACGCAGGAGGCTAAGGCAGGAGGCTTGCCAAGAGTTCGAGGCCAGCGTGGGCTACACAAAGAGTTCCAGGTCATCCTAAGTGAGTAAGTGAATTCCAAACAAGACCTTCTCAAAAGAAAAAAAAAAAAAATCAAACTTCAACACTAGTCTGAAGAAAAATCTAATGTTGATTAAAGTATCAGAAAATATGCACTTTATTATTTTTACTACCACCACCCCTGTTTTGAACAAGACCTTGCAAAGTAGCTCAGACTGGCCTTGAATTTGTGATCCTGCTGCCTCAGTCTCTCAAGTACTGGGATTACAGCCATGGTCCACTCTGGATTTTCAAAACTGATTTTATTTATAAGGACTAATAGGACCTAAAACACGTCAGATTACTGTAAAAAATCAGAAGAGATCCATTTATACTTTGCCCTTTTACGACATAGGGAAAAACTGTAACAGACTTTTAAACAGACCAGAAAGATTACTGGACATCTTCAATAGACACTACAGGCACTGTGTGCTAATGTACCACTCCTAATTATCTGGTTCTACAGAATTTGTGTTCTGTGGAATCAGGTACTTGAGTGAGTTATGTTTAACTGTATATTGAAGGTAACTAGTAGCAAGAATTCCTATTCATATTCAAGCAAATAAATGCTGTACAAGGAAAAACATGAAGAAAGCACAATTTTCCTTGTCAAGAAGCCAGTATTACATCAATTAGTAAATTAACTTCAAGTATCATTCTAATGTGTGGTGCTTTGAATTCTCCTTTAATATCTTACTATTTCTCTCACTAATGAGTGAAATAACATCTTTTATGTGTTCATATTTGTATGAAAGTCATGATTTTGGGGCTAAGGATGTGGTAGAGTGCTTGCCTTCCATGCACAAGCCCCTGGGTTCAATCCCTAGCATCACAAAAAATATAAATAAATAAAGTTTTGGAGCTGGGCATAATGGTGTATGCCTGTACTCCCAGCACTTGGAAGGCTGAGACAGGAAGACTGACTGAATTACATAGTGGGTTCAAAGACAGCCTGAACTGTCCTTAGGGTCTTAGCATAGCAAGACCCTAAAGACCCTGTCTCAAAAGAAAAAATAAAAAACCAAAAAGCCAAGGATATAGCTCAGTGGCATGGTGCCTGCCTGGCAAGTGCGAGGTCCTAAGTTTGAGTCCCAGTTCCAAAAAAAAGAAAAGAAAGGGGTCAGGGATTTAGCTCAGCAGTATAAGCACCTGCATGGCAAATGCAAGATCATGAGTTTGATCCCTGATTCAAAAAAAAAAAATCATAATTTTTGCCTATTTTCTACCCTTTAATAAAGAATATCATAAAATTATGATAGATATCATAAAAATGAAAAATTTTAATGTAAAAGGTCAAGAGAAAGAAATATTTTTTTCCATCTATCTATTTAAGGAAAACCAAAACTTACACCTTGTCTCTTCCCAGTTCTAAAATTTAAGGACACTAGGAAACAGAGCACTGGGGTACGGCGCCCTTTTCTGTCCATGCCGCGTCCTAGTCCATCCACGCCTTGTGACAATCGCTTCTCCAGGAAAAGGACGCCACGTGTGGGAATTGGGCACGGGGATCTTGAAATATTTTGTACTTATAATTGTAATTTGTGTAGTTCACATGTGTATGTTTTTATGTAATGCTCAATATGAAGTTGAGGGTGGAGACTCCAGGGGGGTTGCTGGAGGCCCTCTAGATAACCCCTTTGTGAGGACTGGTTGTGAAATTTTACCTTCTGTGAGTAGTATGAGAGAGTTTATACAGAGGCTTTAAATGGGAGAGCTCATGGAGGAGG